>VUQK01010975.1:14890-37400 GCA_015106715.1 Bujurquina vittata | reverse complement strand
GAGATAGATAGATAGATGGAGAGAGAGAGAGAGAGAGAGAAATGTAGTCTCCATAATTAGATCCTTTACATAAACCATCCTTGACATAAAGAGTATTTATAAGCATCACCACATAATTTTACAGTACTTATCAAGTGTTTATCTCTTTATTGTACCTTAGCCAGCTTGTGCCAGAGGTCATAGAGATAGGAGAAGACCTTGGCATGGATTTTGGGGCAGCGGATACTGTTGACGTCTCCCAGGATACCCAAAATTCTCCTCCACAGGACAAAGGCCGAATCAGCATGCCAACCAGTCAGAGTCCCGCCAGCAATGATGCTGACATCATCAGCCAGAAACTCACTGCTGTCTGCATGGTCAGATAGAGAGTAATGGGCGGTTACAGGTGTACTCGCCAGTACCAAATACTAACACAAAGTGCATCAGATTTCATTTTATTCAGAAGACTGGATGCAGTCAACAAGTGCAGACCAACTTTAATCAGATCATTTTGCTATGATTACATAAATTACATAAATTCTCAAAGCCAATATGTTGCTGTCAGAGCAGCTGTTGACCAAATCCTCAGTCTTTATGTGCATTTTCCCAAAGGCACTCCAGCATCTTGCAAGTGACTCAAACACTGAAACACTTTGGGGAAACAGGTACACATTACATGCATAATCCAGATGAATTGTGGAAGGACAGTGCCACCTAGTGGGCAGCAGAGGAGTAGGGCTGAGGGAGCAAAGGCTTGGAAATGACAGATGAACAGCAGATCACAGGTGATTAAAATGATCTATGAGAAGCTTTTTTCCTACTTGAAATTTGTTTACATCAAAGTTATGACATAAAAAATTGTTTGTTTACAGGAAGAACCAAAAGAGCAATTTTAGGTATCACAGATGTCAAATAATTGAAAAGCATCTGCTATCAGGAAGAGCAGAAAAACTAAGAAAAATCTACGAGAGTAATTTAAGAAAAAGAAGTCAAATGCAGATATAAAGCGTGGACAGTGAACGACAGATGAAGACTGTGGCTGACATGATGAGCAGCAGCTAGGGAGCAGTACCCAAGTGGTGTGGCATGTGTAAGACAGACTGATGCATGGTGTCATCCAGGGGGCAATCCTGCGGGCACTCTGTGTGCACCAGCAGGGCTGGTGAAGTGGGGGGATTCTGGGGGTAGTGGTAGTGGTTTTGGTGGTTGTGGTGGTGGTAGGGCGGGGATGCGGAGTGGGTAGGGAGAGCACACTCAGGACCTAAAAACAACAAGTGGACAGGGATCAAACTGGGTTCGAGGAAGGGTGCAGAGGGACACTGATCACAATGAAGGAAACACAGAGACACAGAAGTTCATGTACAAGGGTGGGAAAGGCAGACGGGGAGAATAAATTAGTCTTACAGCTGAAGGGATATTTGATATTTTCCCTCACAATAATCAGCAGACAGGTGACAAATTAAAAGGAAAAATAAAAAAAAAACCTTGGCTCAGTGAATATATCTGCTGCTGCTGGTGGTGGTGGTAGGGGTCCGCTTGCTTTCTTTTCTATCCTGATGGGAGTGGTCTGTGATAACAATGCTCCCACTGATGGGGCTCAAGAGTTCACTGAATGGCATGAAAATTGTATGAATCATATCTTATCCTATCTCATCCCAGCTGATGACCTATGGGAGCTTTTGGACCTGTGTGTTATCCGGCACGCCATCTCTGCCATCAAAACCCCAAATAAAGAAGTCGCTTCTGGAATAAAAGGTTTTAGATGTGAGCAAAATTATGCCAAGTTGCAGTGATGCTGTTTTGGTGGCGTGTGGGGGCTTCATCTTCCTGTGACATCACTTCTTGATTTATTTTTTCCTTTAATTTGTCAACCATCTGTAAATACTTTAATCAAACCAGAGAGCGCAGGCTGCCTTTCCTTTCACAAAATCCCCACTTCACAAATCAAATGGTTTAATTAAAGTAGTTCTGCAGCAGATATTAGATTATTTTACAGAGCTGCGACCAAATCCAGCTCAAAACCCAAGCTAGCTGTGACACAAAAGTACTTCCTTTTATAATAATGAGGACATTATATGTATTAAAGCAGCTTCAGGCTGCAGACAGACACTAGAATAGAAATGAAGCGATCACGTATCCTGAAAGGTGACTCTTTGTTAGCTCAAACAAACTGGAATAAGCTCGGAGACACTTAAATCGATATTAGGAAAACATTTAGTTTTGGGGGCGTACTGTGAGTTTATACCTGCTAGAGCTTCATTATGGCTGAGCAGCAGACTCCCCTGGCTCTGAGGATCAGCTGTTACATCCATGTGGGCCGACTGTGTGGACTGATTATCGGCATCCTCATCAAATGCCTGCCAGGTAACCTCAGCTTCATTGAGGTAGCCGTTGGACGTCTCGCTACTAACACTCTCACCTGGGTACGGTGGGCGGATTAAGGAGATGAAATGGACGAGTATAAATCAAAAATGAAGTATTTATAAACCGCAGTGTTAGACTTGGCCGATGAAGATTCACATTTGTATCAATCAAGCACAGCTACAACAGAAGGATTATAATTTCTAACTTTTCTCTCTGAGCTTGGGCTTCGTGCAGTTTGCGTGTCCTTCTGCGTTGCACTCTGTCTCAACTGAACTACTCGTCCGCCGGATGAGGATCTGCAACACAAACACAGACATTAAAAAGGGTGAACCAAGTACAGCTGAATATTATTCTAAAGGCAACACTACGGTAGAGGATGAATCGTCTCACCACTGGTGGTTCACTGCTCTCAGAAGTGGGCGAGTACTCTCTCTGCTGGACTGAAAGCACAACAAGGGATATTGTGGATCTGGACCGTTTGGATGGTCTACCAAAAACTGGAGTTCACTGTGGCTCTCAGTGAACAACTCAAGATAATTTGCCCAATTATAAAATATACAAATAAATATATTTAAGTTAGAAAAACAGCTTTTGTCTTCATTTGTAGCAAGGCTTAGAATGATGCATTAGGGGTGTGGACACTAACAGGTGGATGCTGACAGGCTGCTGTAGCTGCTGGTCTTAACTTCAGCTACCGGGAGACTCTGAACTGGACCTTTATGATTTTTTTTTAAAATTAGCTCTGAATAAGCACATCAGGTTTAGCTGCTCAAATGGAAAAACCCAAATGACTGAAAATAAATCATAAGAACTGCTTAAAAACTTGATCTCTCCACTTTTAATATTAAATTTTAAAGTTCTGTGACTTGCTTATGGTGCTGATGTTGGCATCTTAAACATTTGTGCTTCTACATGCATGTCCCAATACAATGTTACAGCTCACTTTCATTAAAAATCAGCTTGCACCATCACGCCAGCTATTTCTGCTGCAAGCTCATCGAGTGCATCCTTTAAATTCTTCCACAGCCAACACAAACGGAGCTGCTGCTCATGTCCATCCCTTCACGGCCACAGTGTGCTCGTCTTCTGATGGCTACTTGCAGCACGACACCTAGCCACGTCACAAAGCTTAAATCATCTCAAACTGCTTTCCTAAACATGATAATTAGTTCTCTGTACTCAAATGGCCATATTTCAATCCAGAGCTGGAGCAGCGGTGGAACAGGAGATTCACATGTGCAGGACTTCTGTGACGCTATCATGCAAACATGGACCAAAACCTCTGATTCACCTCGTTGAATCTGTGCCATGTAGAATTATGGCAGCTCTGAAGGCAAACTGGTAACAGCAAGGTGCACCTAGTGTGTGTGGGAGAGAAAAACTGTTGTGTATATACCTGGTAATGTTTCAGACAGCTGCTGGGTGATGTCCGAGGTACTGCTGCTGCGTGGTAGAGGACTATCCCTGCCTCCCAGCTCCTCCTCTCCCCCACATTCGGACAGCTGACACTCCTCTACATCTGGCAGTCAGGAAGACCAAGACACGGTCAGGCAAGCACATGACAAATCAAACACCACACTAGAATATGGCTTCTTGTTTTTAGGGACATGCAGACAAATATCGGACATGAAAACAGGATGAGGAAAAAAAACAAACCCCAAAACAGGACATGCAGACATGCAAAGGTGATGCACACGCTTGTGAAGCACAGCATGAAGCACCAGGGTGGTCGTGAAAGATATTTTTAGCATCTTCATCATTTTTAATTAAGCATACAGCTTTTACTATCAAACAGTGAAAATGGCAGTATATGAGAGACTGTGACTGAAAATGAATGGGAAGGCTGGGCGAAGATCACGAACACGCAAACACACGCGGCTCTCACAATACGTTACCTGAGAGTCTGTGAGAGCAAGCAGAGTTACCAGAAGAGATACCAGGCAAGAAAGAGCTCACAGTGTGGAGCAGCATAGGGACACTTTTAGTAGCGGGCAAAGCCTCGTACAGATGAACACAGTTGCTGATGGACTGGCTTCGCTTAGCTTCCATCAGGGAAGGAGAAAGAAGACAGAAAGAGACAGTGGGAAGAGAAAAAAAAAGGTAAAGCAAGGAAGATATTTAATGACAGTACAAAAGTACAAAATACTGCTTCTATTAATGAATATAATTCTGATCATGAAAGTGGAGGCATTAAAGCACAGCAGGACCTGCATTTGACCTCAATATGGCTGCACGAAGTTAAAAGATGATGACCGGAAGAGAAAAAAACATTTTAAAACTGTGCCAAAGTCACCAGTGTGACACCGTTGTCCAGGCAAAATGAACAACAAACTTCAGTTTTATAAATATTATTTTAAAATTTGTAACAACAAAATCTACCAAATAAAATCACACAGGGAAATAAATCAAAGTGCCCAGAAATAATGACCAGACACACATAAACAGGTAAAAATGCTAATAAAGATTTCTTCTGAAAAATAAACAAACTTCATTTGTGGGGGAGTGAAAGGAGCGATTTAGTGAAGTGCAACAAGTTATGATGATTTGAAAACCGGCACGACATCTCGGGAAGATCATGAGGAGATTTTTTAATGACATAATGCTGATATAAAATTTCTGACATGATGACATATTTGTAAATGACTCCCTGAGTTGGCACATTTTCTTTTCTCTGTAGAGAACCTTTAGCTCCTTATCAGCTGACTTATAGTCAAGTTTTCTCTTCTAAATTCTAGATCCAAATGTCATAATACTAAAATTGACATAAATATAAAGTTATATGAAAATATTTATCCAGGTAATATTTTCATTGAGACTAAAAATCTCTTTCAAGAGCAATCTGAAATTATTATATTCATCCATCCTGTTAACCACTGATCCCATTCAGGGTCACAGGATGGGTGGAGCCTATCTCAGCTGTTATAAGGCGAGGGTCAGGGTTCACCCTGCACAGGCTGCCAGTCTACTGCAGGGCTGCATGCACAGCAGGAAGTAAAATCCAGTGCTAGATGTAAATGCTATGCATGGTTTTTGTTTATGGCGTATGCTGTTAAGATACCTGGCAATGGATTTCTGTACTTAAAAATGGCTAAATAAAATTAAAAAAAGAAAACTAATCACTTGTGTAGATGCGAAGCCTAACACATATGATCTTACTCCCATACTCCCTGATAACCATCTCAGCAGCGGCAGACAGAGCCGGTTCAACTGGGTCCTTGAAGCTGTAGAAGCTTAATGAGTATCATAATGAATTTCTGAGCCTTTCCCTCCGTTATCAAGACATGATCTCAGAACAATATTAGTTTGGATTTGCATGCTTAAGTGCAACCAAGTTTTGACAGTTGTCAATGCAGAGGCATTGCCATTGTGTCTGGATAGCACTTCAGGTTTAATCTCAAAGCGAGCAGTGAAAGAGGACAGTTCTATTCTCCGCTTTCAGCACACTTTAATTATGCCTTTCAGAGAGCGAGAGATACATCGTCTCCTCCAGCCCGCCACTGCATCCCATTTATGCATATTAATGAGCATTAATTACACTCTTAATGAAACTATCAAAAACTGCCGTGCAATTGATGTGTGGGCCTTCTCTTGAGGAGTAGGGAGGAGGGCTGCTGGGCCTTTGAAGATCAATGTGGGAGAAATCCAATTAGGCCAAAGAAAGGGAAGGGAATTTCAAGCGGTAGTGTTTCATGTGCATCTTTGCTCGCACACAGATACAAATAAACAGACCAACATAATAGGTGGATAAACATGCGCATGGGACACATAATAGATTGTGCGTGTGCGTGTGTGTGTGTTATCCCCCCACCCCCACACACCTTAAATATGACCTTACTTTAACCATAAAATGTGTGCGATTTAGATTACAGGCTTTTTGCCTCCATAGGAAAGTCACATTCCCATAATGAGACTGTGTAGACTAACAAATTTAGGTCCCCGGAACATGAGTAATACCTGGATCCCACACACACACACACACACACACTTCTAAGATGCCATCCAGGCACAATTACGTCTGCTCCTCGCTCAATGAGCTCGTCATTTCAGAACATTGGCGGTAATTGGGGAGGCGGAAGGCCAGGGAACAAAAAGGGATCATCTCTGTGTTTTATCCCCCACATTAAGATTCTGTCTAGACAAAATTAAGAGGAGCAAGCCAGACACTGTAGCTTCTTACTACTCCACTGCCTTCCAGCTCAACTTATAATTAGCCTGCCACTTTCTCATCAGATAAGGGGTGTTTGCAGAGTCCAAAGCTGGCCTCTGACATGCTGTCGGGGGGATTGTGCTGTATGCCTACAATCGAGTTGACATGGAAACATGTTGACACTGGGTAGTGACATGTGAGGGAAACAATAGGTGCCATCTGCTGGCCTCTTTGTCTTTGGTGTCAGGGCTTTCAGAGACACCTGGGCTGGTACACACACACACACACACACACACACACCTGTCTGAAGACTTTCACACACAATAATATTGTCTGATAAACCCGGAGGTCTGAAGTTGTGCTCCAAAGACTTATCAGTATTGTGTTGGAGTCTCGCACAAAGGTTGAAGAGAATACTGCGTGCATTTAGGCAAAAAAAGAAAAAAAATCCAGTCTAATATTGTGTAAATCTCTCTCGTTCATTCAGAACAGCTCTGACACATTAAAGCATGGAGTCAAAAAGATCACGAAAAGGTTTAGAAAATGATGCTGCATGTCCTTTAATCTAATTTAGCAAGTGGAGGCTGGCTTCTTTCTTTTGAGCTCATCTCACAATTACTTAACCAAACAGGGAATTCCTGGGATTCAGCAGCTCTCATCATCCTCAAACTACTCCTGATCAATTTCTGGTAGAGCTGAAGGTTCATTTTCCTGCCATTTGCTCACCTTCTTCCCGTAGTGTATCCTGCTGTTTACCACATTAACAATGCACCTGACTGCCTACAGGATGTAAGAGAAAACTAATTTCATAAAACTATGGATCCTTTAACAAGAGCTCCACCATGCAGATCTAATCCTTTTACTGCTGCGCGAGCCATGCTTCAATCCAATTAAAATGTATTTATATGGCACCAAATCACAGCAACAGCCACCTCAAGGTGCATTATACTATAAGATAAAGACCCTACAATCATACAGAGAAACCCCAACATCTGGGCAAGCACCTGGTAACAGTGGGAAGAAAAAACTCCCTTTTAAACAGGAAGAAACCAGAGAGGTCTTTAAGATAAGATGGGGCCTGATTATTCAAAGCCTTGTACATGAGCAGAAGGATTTTAAATTCTATTCTAGATCTAACAGGGAGCCAATGAAGTGAAGCCAATATGGGAGAAATGTGCTCTCTCTTTCTAGTCCCTGTCAGTACTCTAGCTGCAGCATTTTGAATCAGCTGAAGGCTTTTCAGGGAGCTTTTAGGACAGCCTGATAATAATGAATTACAATAGTCCAATCTAGAAGTAATAAATGCATGAATTAGCTTTTCAGCATCAGTCTGAGAAAGAATATTTCTAATTTTAGAAATATTGCACAATTACAAGAAGACAATCCTAAATATTTGTTAAATATACATTGAAGGGCCTCCTTTGATTAAGTTTTAAACGTATAGGACCTGTAGATCTGACCCAGTAGTCTAGATCATAGTTTAGTTAGAAGCAGAGAAGGGCCAATCAAATGCAGGCTAACATCTCTCACAACTTAAAAGGTGTAATTGGACCAAGAATTTATTCTCTTCACCTGTCGGTGCTTTTAATGCTGAAGTGGTGCAGATGAGGAGTGTTTCATATGAGCCATATCTCTGCTTTAAACACGGCTCTCTGACGTCAGTGTTATACAACATGCACTTACCGGAGGCCTTCTGTCGGACATTGTTCCGGGCCTTCTCCACGCCCGGTGCTCCTGAAGTGGTGGCTGAGCGAATCCTCATGGGCTCCTGTACTGGTGGCCCACCCTGCTCCCCTTGATTCCTCCAGCTTAGTGAGAATGAGCGTGCAACTGCTGCTGCCTTCTGAGAGTCCTGGATCACTCCTGACATAAAAATGACAAACAAAGAACTGTACTTTTAGATTTAGCACAATCAACTAGAGCTGAAAAATCAATACTTTGACTGTAAACTATACAGAGTATAGGTCACTTATAAACATGACACCTTCAAAAACAAGTCACATTCATGAATTGAACTGAACTGGCAAGAGCTAGTCAAAGACACAAAGAACAGAAACAAAAGTGTCATCTTTCCAAAAGCTCGTCTCAATCAAATTAAAGCCACTCTAATCATCATCTTTCCCCCATTCTGTCCTCTCACCACGTCCTCTCTGCTTCTTCTCCTTCTGTTCACTGAGTTTGTCCAGAGGCAGGTTGGCCATGTCCAGGCCATAAACAGAGCGTGCCAGCACAGCCGTAAGCGAGTCCATGATGCTGGCCCATTCTGTTACCAGCTCCTCCCAGCAGGTGAGAGAGGACAGCACTGCCAGCAGCTCATCCCAAAGCTCCCGGGAGATAAATACGCACAGGTTGGCTCGTACCCACGCCACAATGATGGTCTGAATGCAAGAGGAGAAAAGAGATGATGAATTCGCATTGAGCTACACATATAGAGCAGGTTCCTGGAGTGGGAGACGGCATAAAAATATAGACGTTTAACATTCTGAAACATTCACGGTGTATTAAGAGGCAAATAAGGTGGCGATAGATCCATCTCTATGTCTCTGAATAAAAGATTGTGAAACTAAACGCAGGCATACCCTAAAAAGCAAAGACGCTAAACTTTCAGCAAAGCTGTCTTTTCTTTGGTTTTCCTGTGGCCTCTTCATCACAGCCTCAGTGATCCTCAGTAGTACCTGCAGCATCTGCTCCCTGCAGAGACAGTAAATTACAATAATGTCAAAAAAATGAGCCAAGATAAAGAACCGTGATGATAATAATAATAATAATAATAATAATAAAAAAATACATCCAGGAAAGAATAAAATGCCAAAATTTGCACATCTGAGCTTACTACGGACCATGTCTGTGTGTTCATGGTGTGCTCCATGATCATATGCCGGTAGATGCTGAGAACACCCTTGCACACCTCAACCTGATTTTCCAGGAGTTTCGGTACATCCTGGCATGGCTCCAACAGAAACACGGTGGATGAATTGGTCAGGAACACCTGCACAAACAAAGTAATAGAGACAGCAATAACAGACAAAATGCTTGTTGTAGTCGTCAGAGGATCTGATCTCCGGAGAAAAACACCGACGTACCTGTAGTGTGGGCTGGATGCCAGCTTTGATGTCCCTGTTCTCCTCCTCAGTGATGAAGCCCTGATTGATGGCACTGCTGAACGAGTAGGTCCTGCCCCAGCTAGACGTCCGTTTGTGACTGTGACTCTCCATCATCTTGTGGAAGACGAGGCATGACAGTCACAATAAGCTAATTTATTAAGACAGCTACTATTGACATCATCAAATCAAATCAATTTTATTTATACAGCGCCAATTCACAACAAATAGTCGCCTCAAGGCGCTTTGTATTGCAGGTAAAGACACTACAATACTGCAGAGAAAACCCAACAGTCAATACGACCCCCTATGAGCAAGCACTTGGCGACGGTGGGAAGGAAAAACTCCCTTTTAACAGGAAGAAACCTCCAGCAGAACCAGGCTCAGGGAGGGGCAGTCATCTGCTGCGACTTAATCATAAAAAGATCCACTCTGTATTGTGTTTTAGCCTTCATTGCAATCTGTTTCATTTGTAGTACGTACTTGCGTGTGCACGTTATTTGTCTCCTTGTTGAGCTGTTCAGAGCCGTCATCCACCTCATCTTCCCGAGTAGTTCTGTCGGGCTCTGTCATGAAGCGGGGCTTCTCCTGCAGGAGCCACTTCCTGTACACTTTGATGACCTTCCTGGTTGCAGAAGCCTCACAGGACGGCAACAGGAAAGCCTTTGTACAGAAAAACCAAACATGTTCTTCAGTATTAAAGTTAGTTTTACAGGTTAGCCTGCAAGTTAATGAAAAGACCAGCAGAGGGCGACACAGCCCATGTTATTGCAGTGCAGTCACGTCATCTTTGTTCGAGCCATTTTCAAATAGAAAAAAAAAAATTACTAAATACTGGTAATGTTTGTAATACAGAAGAAAAACTGCACGTTGAGCCCATCGTACCTGGTGGAAGATCTCATTGACAAAGTTCACATTGTCCCTGGTGGAGAGCAGAATGGACTGCACCATATCATACACATGACGGTGCTCCTCCTCAATGCTACACAAACTGGAATCGCTGGCTCGACGGTCTGACAGGGTGCTACTGTTGGAGTGGCTCTTTTCAGGCTCCCCCGCTGCTCCGTTTGCATCCCCATCTGAGGTCTTATCCTTATCCTGGCTGCTACTGCCTGCAGTGACAGTCTGAAAAGCAGGAAATGAACCACTGTATTAGCAATAAATGCAAAACAATCATTACCTCTGCATAATCGCATGAAAATACATTTATTTCTCCCCATGACTGCATTAGCTAAAACACTGTTGCAAAGTAAAGCAATGACAGTGTTCACTAAGCTTTCGGGGTGGCTGTAGCTCAGGAGGTAGAGCAGGTCACCTACTGATCGGAAGGTCGGTGGTTTGATTCCTGGCTACTCCAGGCTGCGTGCCAATGTATCCTTGGGCAAGATACTTAACCCCAAGTTGCTCTCCGACGCAAGCGTTGGAGTATGAATGTGTGTGAATGTTAGCTAATTAAAAAAAAACACTAAGCTTAGTTACATATGGAAGTGCTTGTATGAATGGGTGTGAATGGGGTGAATGTAAACGTGCTGTATAAGCGCTTTGAGTGCTCAGATAGAGTAGAAAAGCGCTATATAAGAGCTAGTCCATTTACTATAATCTAATTTTGAACCCTGTATTGTTTGTGGAGCCGAGAGGTACAATAACACATGAATAAATAAATGTGCCAATATTAGTTCAGAAACATAAATCCCAGATGTTTTTTTGCACAGGAGTGCCAAAGAGGGCGTGCTACAAAATGTATTTTTCCTTTGTTACAAAATGGAAAAAAAGTTACATGTGTGTGTGTTGGTTCACCTGGATGAGTTTGGGAATGACCTCGGTGCCGTTCTTAGCGCTCTGCGCTGAAGCAGCACTGCTGATGTACTTCTTCTCCAGGAAGAAGGTGACCAGCCAGGTGATGAAGGCCACGCGGGGTGCCAGGTACTGATCCCTCGTGCAGAAGGTGCTCTCGTTATTCCGCGTCACTGGCACATACAAGGGTTTGGGTCTGTGGTGAGGGAGGTCTGATCCAGCAGGACAGTGGGGTGAGGGTTGAGGGGCAGTTAAAACAGCAGAAGAGAAGCACAAAGAGGGAGATATTAAATGTGTGGTTGTGAGAGTTTCCTCAATAAATCAATTGTTCATTTCAGTGATGAAACCCCAGGAGCTGGAAAGCAGGATATCATTTCATCCTTTTCTCATAGAAACGGCTCTTCAAGAGTTTCATGGTGCAGTGACAAGGCATCACTCAGTTACTTAATGTTTAACTCAAATAAAAATAATTTCAAAAAGCTATTTACTTTGAAGTATTTTGTGTTACATTTAATCCTTAAAGAAGTAAAGAATGAGTAGCTGATGTACAGTGTGTGTAACTTTCACTATATATAAACTCTTTTTGTTGGCTTACCTAATAAAGGCTTGTAGAGGTTTGTAAGCTTAGTGAAAGAGGGAAATAGATGTGGAAGGTAGTACTTCTTGAAGAGGCTGAAGAGAAACCTGAAGCCGGTGTCCTGGTTCTCTTTGTTCTTCCATTCTAAACTGGATGCCTGGCAGACAGAACAATAAAGGCAGACAAGGTCAGGCTACAGGGAGAGGAGACGCTTCCAGCATCACTCACACAGCGACAGTATATTGTTTGCAGCACAATAGTGTGAAGGTTCCTCTAAGATTAAAAACAGTACATTGAAATAAACTGGCTTGGGCTAAGGACAAATATGAAAAATATGATGCAAAACATTAGACGCAACAACTGAATTTACTTTTTATCTTATAGTTGTACAAGACATGGAAAGACCCCAGATCGTGAAAACAAATGAAAGGTGAAGCCAGAAGTGTTTGCTCAGATTGGAGCTTTTCCAACACATGGCTGCCTATTAAAGATAGAAAAAGGCACGGCGCATACATACATACTCCTCAATAAGATGCTGACTGCATATATTTGTGCAGGTTTGTAACACAAAACCTGCTAATGCTGGTCACTGAAAATAAAAACATATAGAAGAATTTGGATTATGTTTACTACTTGGAAGCATAAGAAGAACATAAAAGAACATTAATGTAGCTAATTGTGAGCAACAGATGTATTCATCCACGAGACTGTCTCAGGCGAGATGGATTCAAAGTATCCTGCACTTCCTAACAGTCAATCCTGCATCAAAAAAAAATTATTTCCATCTTCAAGTCAGAACTCTAAAAGTTAGTTTTTCTGTTGATTTCATGCATAAATGGATATTTTAAAAAAACAAAAAAACCCCAACAACTTTAGATTAATGGAGCAACTTCATGCACTGTATCTAAAATTAGGTGCAACAACAGAAAGCACTGAAGCCCCCGCCAGGGCAGCTCAGTCTCTGGGCAGTATTTCCTTCTAAGCAAATAATATTGTATGTTGTTCATTTTCATTTTGTTTTCTTTGTTCTTTTTAAATGTACTTTAAGAGTTTGCAGTGCAGCAAAAATCAGGAGAGCAGCTGGACAGACCTTTGATTCCACAAACATTACGTAGGAGCAGGCGATGGATAATAGGCATAAATCTGTAAATAACTGGACACAAATAACTTCAGCTTATTATGTAATATTATACTACAGCATAATTTTTATTAACCTGGCAGCTCATTCTCTCTCTCAACAATACAAGAGATACGAAGTGAGGTCAAAGGTCAAATGTGACATGATATTTGGACGCAAACTAATGTTGTTTATACCAGCACCATTTCCTAAATGCTGCCAATACAAAGGCAGCAGAATTTAAACAGAGTTTTAAATTTAAGACATTTTATGGAAGTTTGACCTTATTTGACCTTAAAGAGGAGGTTAGAGGTCCAAAGCAATGTGAGGAGTCCCTGTATATTATTCCCGCTATGCTGCCAATACAAACCATGGCAGTTCAGTTCAATAAATCATAAAGTTGACCCTGATAATCATTGAGGATGTAAGGCAAATTTTAATGCATTGTTAACATGACCCCGCTCTGCTCCCCTACAAAGTTTTATCAAAATTCATTCAAAACTTTTCCAGCTATCAGGTTTACAGACTGCCCTGGCTACCAAAAACACAACCTCCTCAGTGGAGCTAATTAATTATTTATTGACAGGAACCTCCAACAAGTGAGGAAAAGCAATTATAGATTAAAAACAGCTGTCAAGGTGTTGTTTAAACACTCTCAGAAATATAATACAGCACAGCGTCCATTTCATTTCCACGATCCGATGTAAAAGACTGAAGTCTGAGGAAAGATGCTCCCAGCTGATGATCCAAGAAGCACATGAACACAGGGTAAGTTATGATAACACAGCTGCAAAGTATTTGTGAAGGCTTCTCTAGGTGAGCCATTACCTGGATGACCATGTACTTGAGCAGTGTTTCTAGGATGTAACAGGTCGGGTCATCTGTGGCTTTTTCTCCCGCCACAGCTGGAACCAGTGGGGTTATCTCCTCAGGCACCACCTTGGCTGCTCCAATCAACAGACAGAGATTGTATGATATTGGTTTAACACACTGTACATGACTTCAGTGACAATCCTCATCGTATAAGACTTCACAAATTTCATAAAATCTGTGGTCATTTAAATGTGCATGCACATGCAAATGTGTCCATCTTGTCTCACCCTCTGAGGTGTTGGAAAAAGGGTTGTAAATGATGGTGTCAAGGGTGCACGGCCCTCTAGATGAGGGCACAGCGGGGAATCCTGGCACTAGGCAGGCAAAGATGAGGAACTGCTCCTCTGCACAGTGGTCCCTTAGGGCCTGCAGCCACAGCAGGAATAGACGGATTCCCTCACAGCGTATCTAGACAGAAGGAGAAAAGGTTGTTTTTAATGCATATACAAATTGCTATAATCTAATTAACTCAAAAATATGTGCAATCCATTTTTGTTAGCCAGGATTTTGAAGGTTAAAACTGTGCACTTACTTTGAATGAATTTCCAGTGTGTAGAAGCTTTTTGAGAATAGAACCTGGAGGAGAGAAAAGGCCACAACAGTCAAAAACTTTTTGCAATTCAAATTTTCTTCTACACAACAAACAGACACACAAACGGCACAAAGCCAGCATCTCCACTGCAAGATGAATTGACCTTGATGGGTGGTCTCGACAAACTAGTGGGTAGAGTGGGAAAGCTTCATATTTTCCTGATGAAAATTAACATGAGTTGGCAGCGACACGCATTTATGAAGCCAATCTGGTTCCACTGTAATCAAATGAGACATCGCTCTGATTGCTAAATATCTCGGGTGGAAGAGGTCTGTGTGTGATTTAGGACATGCTCTTGACAGGCGGCAGCCTCCTTTGACTGGTCCTAATATTGATTTAAAGTCGATGATTAAGGTTAAGAATAGGGCCACGTTAGTGTAAAAGGCAAACTGCTCAACAGGTGTGTTAAAGTCTCGATCAACAGGGCCCTTACTGAGTGAGTTTTTATCTAGTACTCTCATCAGAATACACAACACAAAAGCGTAGAGGACTCTTTTCATAGGACGTGGGCTGGGGGACAGAAGCACGACAAAGAGCTGTGCAGATTTCCCCTCAGAGTCTTACAAGTATGTGTGAAGTATCCACGACCTCACATTTCCCAGCTAAAAAAGGCCAAAACCACCAAGTCATGAATGTCATTCCTGAGCTACTCTACCCACCACAAAGAACATGTCACGAGGTGCTGCAGTTCTATTAGTAATGGTCCCGGATGCAAAATGATAAAAAATTATGTGAAAGAAAAAGTTAACTAGGCTGAAGTACACACGTTACAGCGCCGCATCTTGACCAGTGACACCTGAACTGTGTGGGAAAGAAAATCCTACGCGAGTGCAGGAAAGGCTAAGAGGAAGCGTTAAACCTGTGAGGATTCGTGGTCCAGAAACAGAAAAAGAAAAATGGTGAATATGTCTGGGGCATCCATCCAAAGATAAGTGTTGATATTTAAAATTACAAGCCTGAGGGGAAGGCAGACCTGCAACAGTGGTCTCGACCTGGACTGTTTAGCTGCCAAAGGCTGACAAACAGCAGTTATAATTGAGGTTATCGCTTCTTGCAGGCTTTTTCCTTTTTTGTGCAGGACTGAAAATCATGCATAATTCAATTACTTATTTGCATTTCAAATGAAGTGCTGATTTGCATTTCCCATTTACATCCCCTTCTAAGACTAATTATTTTCTCCTCATTATTAAAGGCTAAGGCTTGGTCCTGGTGACATTTTTTGTCCTTAAGTGTAAAGGAATACAAAGCGTATACCTGCCTGTCAGGTGTTCCAAAGAAACAATGACTAGCATTTTAAAAAACTGAATAAAGTGTTGAACAAAGAGAGAAATGGTGGAAGTACATACCTATACTGTGAAACTGCCATCTGTTGTAGATTCTCTCGGGCAGATTCTGCAGGATTTTCTGATGACCAAAAGCACAAAAAAAAAAAGTATAATATAAATAAAATATTTTATATATATATATATATCTTTTAAGCAATGCAGCTGGTTGTCCTCCCTTCCTCTCTCCCCACGAAACCGTGTGACACAACACGGCACTCATCACCTCGCCAACAACCGTTTTACAACTCAATTAGCGAGCTCTAACCTTTCAGCAGGCTATCATTATTCCTCAATGCAGCAACACGTTAACTGAGTCCCTCTGGAAAGATGAAAAAAATGGCCGGGAGTCTGCAGATGTGTGCGCCTGTGCACATGCGGCTAGTTAACAGTCAGTTCCACTAATGCCCCGGTGACTCACTTCTCATCAAATCCTAATCACTGACCCAGTAAGACTTCGTGATTGCAATGTAGAGGTCAAGCCTGTCCTTTACTGCTTTACGTATGCAGCTCTGACCCACTCAACCAGACAGCCACCGCTGGTCAGCATGATAAAAAGCTCATCTGGCCTGGAGAGTGAGACACAGACACGAGAGAAGGATACAGAGCACGGCAGGAAAAAAATGGCAAAGATTAAGTCCTCTCCAGTGACAGATGTGAAGAGTGAGAAAGATGGGAAACATGTCACTGAAACTGACAGCTTTCAATTACAATTACTAAATTAGGTGGCTTAAACATCTAACTTTGAAAGGAAATACTAACAGTACTCTGTGTCATTGACAAGCGATCATGTTCTCGGGTAAAATGTTCATATCATCACAATAAAACGGGCCTGAAAAATGACGTGATTATTATTCTTCTGTGCTTCGTTGCGTGATTCTGAGAGCTGTGGTGGCCCAGAAGTCATCTCAGGCTTCGAGTGTCTCAGTCTGTCAACAACTTCCTTCTTCCCTTATCATCTTTAACTTTCCCTTCTTGTCCTCTGAGACTAAATCCCCATCATTATCAGTGACAGCAGAGATACTGAAAGGCATACATCACTTTAAGGGGGCGCTGGATGACTATCTGTGCTGTTCAACTTCTCTCTGATCCACAGACGTGATGATACACATGTACAGGCTTGTGGCTGCACCTTGGTATTGATCCCATGTGGGATTATTACATCTCCGTACAGGCTCTGTGCGGGCCTCCTTCATTCTGTCTCCTTGTGCCAGCGGAGACATTATGCTAGTCAGTAACACAGCAGGGTGGCTAGCTTAAGCCTTTCACAGTGTGGGGGTGTGTGCGTGCATGCGTGCATGCATGTATACACACAGTAAAGTTGCCTTTCGCTCTCCTCACAGAACATCAGGACGGGAGAGTGGGAAAGAGGTGGAGAAGCTAGCTCAGAAAAACTCCCCGTGGAGTCGGAACGGCAGCTGAAGCAATGAGGAATTTACTGGCTGATATGAGGCGAATGCAAAGTCTGCTGGACTGGATGCTGCTGGGGTTACTCTAATCTGCAGCCATTCTCCAGCATAAATATAGGGGCATTATTGTAGTCCAACTGCAGCCTTAACCCATTTACATGATCCGCACTTAGGTTTCCAGCAGTAGAGCCTGAACATGACACAGAATATGCTGCCTGCAGATGTGGTCTACGAGAGCTTTTAGCCGCAATACACATGCAGTACTTTCAGAGGAAATGATGTATTTTGCATATTGTTTGGGATTTTTGACAACCACGGAGATGAATACACCAAATAAGGAGGATGGGATTTCAGACATCACAAAACACAAAAACACTCGAGACATAGTGAACGAATCCTCCACCATACTGAAAACTACAGACATGCTGTAATGAGAAAACAACCAGCTACAACTTCGATCATAAAACACAGAAGGTATGCAGGAAATAAAGCGCAGTGTACAGTGCTTGCATGAAAAGAAAGGAAAGCACATCCTGGAACTACAAACACTTGCAGGGTAAAAGCAACAGCACGACAGACGACGTCAGTTACACACCTGCTTTGTTTAAGCCACAACCGTGTGAGCCAAGTTAGACTACTCATTTTACATGGAAACCAAATTCATTTTCAGACGTAAATTAAAGCAAGTTAAATCTATCCAACAAACTGCCAATTAAATAGAGCTATAAGCCCAAAACAATTATTTTTAATTTTTAAAAAACATACACAGGAACAGTATTATGAAGATGTTTTCATTCTCCTCTGTGGCCAGTAGGTGGCAGCAACAGAGTGCTTAATGCCAGCTTCTCAGCAATCAGCTGCAGGTTCCTGCAGGTTGTGAAAGCCAAGCTGCAGCATGCTTAGGTGCATTTTAAAGACTCTTTATGATCAGGTCCTTTGTGAGTGACAAATGTGTTCCCATCTGTAAAATTCTGGACTGACGTAAAGAACCGAGACGTCAAGATTTATCCGCTCTGCTGCTTCCGTGTGCAGCCCCAAGCTACACTTAGTAAATTTGTATTCATGCATTACCCATTGCTCCCCCACTGGTTGACTGTGAGTCAAGAGGAATGAGAGAGTAAAACAAATCACTGAGCTAAACGGCCCTGGGCACATTTTTCAGACGCACCGGCCAATGTTTAGAACAAGAAGCAATACCATTAGGCAGAAACAGAACTATAGATGGCCGCTCATGACACAGATTTAAACTATGCACTTAATTACCTAATTACAGACCATTTGCACACCCCTAAAATCTCGTACTTTGTTCTGGGCATTTAAATTAATGCAAATCAAAAATCAATCAGATGCTGTGATCTGCTGCACATTGGCATAAATAAACCTGAATTCAACCTAAGTGATCTACTTTTCCTGCTTTTTAGGCGCATTGGTTGTGATTGGCTGCTACTATGATTCTACAAAAGGTTTCTGACTCAGTTACCCAAAAATAACAGAAAAAGTGTAAAAGACCGATTTATATTGTTTATAAGGAAAGTCGGGAAGTCAAGTCCCAAAACTAGATGAGGTGGGTTGACAAAAAGGATAACAAGGGGAATTTAGACTGCTGATTCAGGTCCAGATGGCAGCTGGCAGGTCACGGCGAGGTCATATCCTGAAGAGAAAAGGAAAATGAACAGACTTCCCTCCCGAGTTCTGCTGGTCCCAAAGCTGTCCTTTAACCTGTTCCACAACCTCAGCGGCACCAGCACCGGACTGTCATCAGACAGTGAGAAATCATCTCCAGTCATACACCCGCATAAACAAGCTCGTCTCCTGAGGCCTGAAACGCTGGTTCTGGTCTTGTGACAGCAGAAAACAGAAAGAGGTCTCACGCTAGCTGCAATATTACTGCTTTTCAGCTCCTTCTCGCTCTCTATGTGGCTGTGCAGCACCAAGAGAAGAAATAAGAGCTGATTAAGAACACGTCTTCACCCGAAAAAGGAAAGAAATTAATTACATGAAGAGCAGTTTCTCAAACAGCAACTACAGTATAAACAGCAACTCTTGATTCTAATTAGCAGATATGCATGTCTGTGCATTGCACCCAAACAGTCTAAGAGCTTGCTAAGGATGATTACCTGAAAACTGCACCAAAATCTGAAAGTATTGAATTAAACAAACACTCTTAAGCTCTTTCAACACTGATCAACCCGACGACCTGTCAGACAGATCACAGGTTCTTATAACTTTTGGCCAGCCAGCAGTACTGTGTGCCTCATGCACAGGTCACCTGAGCAGACCAGTGCACCTCCACAGCAGCCGGGAGGCAACAAGCTACTATAAAATGTGCGTCTCTGAGCGACACACATTGTGCCCACAGCAACGACGCTTGAAAGAAACGTCTTATATTTGTGTGCAGCAACTAACCTACCAGCAGCAACCTACTCTAATTAGAATGCATTGTTTTGCTTGAGCTCATTTTATAAGGGCTAATAAACTTTTTGTGGACTAGATGAGGGCTCCATGTGAATCCACGCAAAAAGCCATCTCAAACAAATTAATTAATTAAATCAAATAAATTAAAGAACAACAACTATATAAATCTGGCCTTCATGTGATTTTCTCCAGTGAAATGGAATTTAATGCTCTGAACTGTCAGTGAGCAGTGAGACTGTGGGGTGGTCTATAACTGATACATAAAGCCATTCTCAAAGTCCCAAAAAGTGCAGTTCCTTAAATGGCCACTTGAGGCTTCAAAACGGAGTTAATCTGCAAAGACTGTTAAAATGCCAAAAATTCCAAAAACCAATGGGAGACGCTAAGGTGGCTACATCCATCACACAGTCTACTGCAGACACTGCACATCTGGATGATTTTGACAAAAATGCTCAAGCTCTGTCCAGCTGTTGAGGGACGATGAGCAAACAGCAGTTATGAAATCCTGAGGGAAATCCTTAAACGGTGTCAGATCTGAGAATTGTTTTGCGCACAGCTTGTAGATTTAAAGTCAGAGTTTTCCCGAAGAATAAATATTACAGGCTGCAGATCTTTTTCAGATTATACCTACAGAATTTGACCCTTTAATATTGATAGGAAGCATCCCTGCAACAGGATGCTGACATCACTGCACTGCTCATGCATAATTGTTAGGACTGGATTACACTAAATGGAGCACTTTGTACTGGAGTTTCTGGACGACTTCTTCCATATCATCACTGAGTTTGACCCAGTAGTTTATACTACAAGCACTAGGTACTTTCCTTCATAAAAAAGGCCATAAAAAAGGTCCTTACAGGTTTGGATCCTCTGTCTAGAACATGCACAAAGAGGCAGGTCACCCTAAAAGTGCTTTCAGGTTTCCACAGCTGAAAAGCCTGCAGGCCTTGATGGTGAGCCTCCGACCTACATCCCATTCACTCTGACAGAAGATGGTCTGTTCTGGTGAATTTACAGCTGCTGAATATTCTATGCTCTAAGACAAATGCCACTTTGAGACAAATACCACCACATTTGTTGCTGATGTGCTTGATTTGTGAGGCAATCAACAATGATGAATTCAGTCTCCACTGATTTTGTTAATTTAAGTGCATGGTTTCAGTTTACATTTGGATCAACACTGTAGTACTTCTAATCAATCCAGGTGTGGGTTCTCTGAAGTACTATCACTACTTTATCAGATGAAGCCTTGGGCTACATGTTTAAAGAAGCCATACACACATATGCAGTTTTTTTCTGTTGAGAATATAAAAGTTTCTTTCTTTTGAATTATTTATAAAACATGATGTATCACAGGAACACATTCAAAAAGGGCAGGTTTTACTAAAAAAAATAAATGCTTGAATCTTATGGTACTAATTTTAAACAGGAGATATGAGGAAGTAATAAAAAGAAAGCAGTCGGCAAGTGATTTAAAAAAGAAGAGCAGTTCTTTGACTCAGTATTGACTAAATATTAAAGTTTATGTAGTTTTTAATGTGTTAACATCTTTAACCCACAGTAAGTGAATAACAAAATAAAAAAGATGCCGTTTCCACGATGCATCCTCATAAAGAACTGGTCCCATTTGTCAGTCCCGGTGCAGCATCAACAGCTGCCATGGTACGATGCCTCTGTGGCAGCAAACAAAGAAATCCTGGAAGGGCTGCTGATGGGATGGGGGTGGAGTGGACAGCACAGTTTAGGGAGAGGGACAAAAGATTACCCCCTCTAGATAGTCATTACTCAAACTGGCGCAGCATGGGAGATCATGCTCCCCCCACAGCAACTCATGAAAAAGGGGTTGCATACCTCATCATGACAGCAATGTAATCCCCACATAGCTAGCTGAAAGAAAACGCAAACTGGAGACGTGCACTGTAACCACAAGGAGGGACGGATGATGGAGAGTGTGAGGGACTGTATTTCTCATCTCCCTGAAGAGATGAGTGTAAACAAGCTTCTCCAGGGAAATTCTCACAAAGAACATGAGCACTAACGTTGAGATGTTTTGTTCTCCTTAACCTGTCACACAGCATTAAAGTGTGTCGCTAAGAACTGTGCTGCAAACTGGCTTTTGTCCCATTCATAGGCCATGCTACTGAGTGCTCGCTGGACAAACGCTGCCAGGCTTTGGCTGACTACTACTACTACTACTACTACTACTCCTACTCCTACTATAATGATAGCCACATAATGTATGATCCTGTACTGAGAAAGGGTTTCTGATACATGCGGCATAAATTTTAAATTCTGCACGAGGGTGCAAAATACCCATTGTTTCAGTTTTTTCCTACTGCACTGCCATGTGTTTTCTTACATAGTATCACACCCTTTCAATAACAAGTATGCATGCTTATAAGTTCAACCACTGATACTACACTGATGACAACCTAAGAGCTGAAATTCTTAATGTAATGTGGTGTCCACACAGTACAGCAGAGCTGAGGATCAAGGCGACCCTGTATCTGTCTTGTCCACACCACTCAAAGCAAGCTTATCTTCTCAGTGCATGGGTAAAAGCACACAGCGTCACAGGCAGGGGCTAAAAGGGGACAAATGAGGGTTAAGCTGCTTTCAATATTAGTTTTTCTGAAAAGATGTCTCCATAAATATGTAGAAGGCATGAATCCAGGCTTTATTTACAGGTCAGATGACTGGATGTGTGCAGACGTGCACTGTGGGTTTCCAGGTAAAGACTAGAGAGAACTGAATGGAAATCTAGTAAGTTTGTTTCAAGCACGAGTTACATCAATTTTAATGATTTTTTTTTTTTTTTTT
>VUQK01010975.1:0-10509 GCA_015106715.1 Bujurquina vittata | reverse complement strand
AGTGGAGATTGAATGCAGAGGATTTGTTGCACCACCTACAGTAAGACTACTGAAAGACTTGGGAATTAAAGGACAGGCATCGTGACAAACTGCAAAACAAAACAAAAAAAGGCAGCAGAACGTTGCAGTCAGTCACTGACAGGTTGGTTCTGGGACGACTCACTGCCGAACGCACTGAAGGTGTTGTGGGCTAAAATCAGTGAACTCGTGAGGATTTTAGGTGCCCACTTAACAACCCTAATGATGACACAACAACTCCATCACCATTCAGAGCTAAAGCAAAAAAACACCCCTGAGCACAAGAAGCAGCAAAGGATTATTCACTGCTTTCCCAGTACCTTTGAAACATGGAAGAAGTGCAGATGCATCATGTACAGCTTAGCCGGAGCACATTGGACTTAAAAGGTCCTGTGTATTATAAACAGTAAGAGCTTGACCTTACTGTGTAAAGTGCCCTGAGATAAAACTGTGTGCAATGATTAGGAGCTCTGTGGATAAAAGAGTAATCATATCATAAAGATTAGATTAGGAAAGAAAGCAAAGAAAGAAATTCTATATTAAAAAATCCTCATTAACTGACTAACATTGAAGTGGATGGGGTTTATCACACAGCTATCAGAGCCTGTCAGCCTGCGCTCTCCAGCAGTGGGTAAAACACCACTAACTAGCCACTGAAGAGTGTCCAATAGAGGAAGAGGCCTTAAGGAGAAGATTTTTTTAAGGAGATGAGATCACAGGATTTCTGACAGCAGGAAAGTACCTCAACTGGATGCTAACAATGTTAGGAAAAAAAACCTGGCAGCCCTCCAGCACTAAAGTTCAGATAAAGAGCGTCTAGTTGTGATATAGTTCTTACTCGTAACAGACCATACTGTCGAGGCTACATTCAGAGAGCTAATGCATTGAAATTCAATAAAGAGAATACTCCAATATCTGATCACATTGCCAACTACTAATGGTCTGCTGTGCCATTAATGATTTACAGGATGAAGTTATTTATTTCTTATGCTCGCTACATCAGGACTTCCTTTTTATTTTTATTTTTTATTTTTTAAACAAAAGTACAATTTCATCCTTTCATCTAAAATGTTTCAATAGTGCCAGCAATGGGAGCAAATATCCTGCAAGAACCTTCACTAATATCTCAGGTAACAGTGTGTGGACAGAAAGCGACAGAACCTGCTCTCCAGGCCCCAGGAAGGCTGGGGATGACACTGCAACAAAATAACTCCGTCCTTCAAATGACACACCTCCATCTGCAAGGCTTGTGTCAAAAACAGGAAGACTGATCACAGAGGTTTATTATGGTGGAAGGAAGTCTTGCGTCTCAACACTGGAGACTGCAGTCGAATGATTTGATCATTTTGCCATCCCTCCCCTCAGACCAGTCTCTCAGACGAAGCAAACTTAATGTCAGCATTCAGTGATTGACAGGGATGGCATAGTTACCCTGAAAAAGTAGTCTGATTACTGATTCCTCTGTTAAAAGTAACTTAATTACTTTACTGATTACTTAATTTTAGAAGTAACTAAGTTAGATTAGAAGTTACTTTATTAGTTACATTCAACAGCTGCCGGTGTTGTGCCGAAAAGTGATTCCGATGTTTCTGTGCTTTTATGTGTAATATCTTTGCTTAGATTGGTAAACAGAGTGCAGTCAGCATGATTTATGAAGGGCTTATTTATAAAATGAAGAAATAACCCGTTTTTCAAACAATCTTTAGTAGTCTGTGTTACTGTACCTACATTATAATCAATCCAGTGCTTTTTGCCCACTTCAAATATCTTTATAGAACTGTGATGCTATATTTTTTGCGATTTCTGCAGCCTTCTGAGCCAGATTTCTGTTTAAAAAGACATTTTTAATATCAGTGAAGGTTTGTGCAGCTTCTACCTTGTGATACAAATGCTGATATCATTCATGAGAGATATGTTTGACAGATTGTAGGTCAACAAGTCATTTACAGCCATTTAAATACAGGCAATCATTTTCTGGCAAATACACTCGCCAGCACAGTCTACATGAAGCCTTGATATTGTCATCTTTAGCTGACACAAATTCACAATAGTTCCTGCATTTGCAGGTAGAAAACGCACGTCTCTCTCCTCCCTCCATTGTTTACGTTTGTGTCGCTGTGCCGTTATTGTCCTCATGCTCAAAACGGGACTGAATTGTCACGTCAGCCAGACGTCACTCCCTGAGACACAAGTAGAAAGCAAAAACAACAAACAATAGTAACGCACAGTGACTTGGATAAGTAACTTTAATCTGATTACTGGACTGCAAATAGTAACGCGTTTGATTACTCGTTACCCCAAAAAAAAGTAGTCAGATTAGAGTAATGCATTACTAAGTAACGCGTTAGTGACATCACTGGTGATTGACCTCATATAACAGAGACATTCTTTGAAAGCCTGATGGAGATGGTTCCGGCTCCTCATGCTTCCTTCTCCCTGACAAAACACACACTCAAAGACTTAAGTTGGGACATGTGCACACCTGCATATTCATGCATGTAACCAGTCAGCCACATAATGAGGCAGCAAGGCAATGCATGAAAGCATGGAGATACAATACAGGAATTAATGTTGAAACCATCAAGAACCAGATAAAAATGTGATACCTTCTATTTTGGCTGTGACATTATTACTGCTGGCAGACAGACTTCTGAACACACACACGCGCACACACAAACGGGGTTTATTAACAAAAAAAGAAGAAAAAAAATAGGTGTCAGTTATGAAGTAGATTTTTTTAATCGATAAAAAAGGTAAATGGAGTGTGGCCAAAGTGGTTTGAGCTGAGGTTAAAGAACTCTAAAAATGCACAACACATCAAATCTTAAGACAGACCTTTTCAAAAAACAAGAAGATCACATCTGGCTCAGTATCTGCAGGCGGAGGGCAGAAATCTAAGGCTGCTGTATGCACACACACTTATCAAGACTACACAGCTGAAGAGTGGAAATTGTGGCTTGGCCTGATAAACCTCAGTTTCTGCTGAGACACACAATTTAGTGTCAACTGCATAAATCCAGAGAGCTAAACTTCCTTCGAATGTCAAATGTCTGGTTCTTGTGGAGTTCATGCCACAGATTATATTTTGTTTCATCCAGTAAGTGTTTCTTTTCTGATAAAGTGCCCAATAAGTCTAAATACTCAGATCAAGCCCCTTCTCTGCATAAAATGCAGTAAAAACAGAATTTTCTGGGGATCACTAATTCAGCCTTTTGTTCAGAGAGTGATAACTTAATGATTCAGAGACCTGTTATCTTCTACAGTAGAATTAATGAATACATGCCAAACACATCAGCCATGACAGGTTTGGGCTGGATGACACGGTTCTCCATTGTGATGTTTCCGGTTAACAATCAGGGGAGGGCAGATGTTCCACCCCAATGTCAAAGGACCAGCTGGAAAACAATAATATGCAGCCATAGCTAAGAGCCATAATCTTACATATCTTATTGTACAGCTGCTGAATTCAGCATAGTCTCAAAATGTTCTATTAAGGCGAATATTATCAGCTCATCACCATGTCTAAAAAAAAACCTCAGGAAAATTATGAAAGCTTATACGTTTACTTTCCAATCTCTGGCTGCAGAAACATTGTTATCTGATAACTCATATCATCATCGTTGTCATTATGCCATCACTGAGGTTTCTTTGCACCGCTGTGACTCCTGGGACAAACAGCCATTGGTTGGGACTGCCTAAAACCATATAACATGATACCATGATAGGACCTTTGGGGCATAACCTTTTTAAATAAGGTGAAAAATGGACAGCAGCCACCCAGTGGGTAAAGCAACACACTTAAGCTTTTTTTTTCTGCTTGCTGTTCTAATGCATGACTGTTGCTTGCTAGCCTAATTAAGCTAGATTTGGTGTAGAGTGAGCACACCAAGAAAACAGGTGGAGGTCATCAAGTCAGATGAAGCCAATGGGCTCCTCTGCCAACTCCCCTTGTTCAAACTTAATCAGAATACAACCCATCCAATAAGAACTCCCATTCAGTCTCACAGGCTGCATCTGGGTAATTTCCAATGTACCCTGTTTATTGCAATTAAAGCTGAATCATTAATATGCTACATCATACACAAAACGCAGCTAATCAAGCCTTTGATCAGACATACTCTAATTTGCATTAGTCCTGGGCTAGCTAGCACTGCAGGTGCACTATATACTTGCCAGAAAGGAGATGAGAGAGAGAAAAGACTGATGTGTGCTTTTGGCTGAATGCTCACATTAGACACAGGACTCTTTAAGAGCACCGGCACAGAGATGCCTGAAGGGTGCCAACACGTAGGAGGACAGATAGGGCATGGCAGCTAAAGTGGAAGCCGATAAATGCACTATGGATGGCACTTCCCTTCCCAAATTTACTGAGACTGCAGGAGATTGATCATAGTAAAAATAAGCCTTTTACTTGAGGATTTTTTGGTAGTTATCTTTGGATATGCACAATGGAGATCCCAATAATTAAAGAGAGATTAAGCAGTTCTTTACCTGGTTCAAACATTACATTTTTAAATAATGACCAACATCAGTACCAATACCATTAGTTACAGTTACTGTACTCAAGTCAGTACCTTAACTACAAAAAAGTTCCAATCAACAAAATATCTTTAAGAATATTATTGATAATAGCAATTTTGTTAATGAGGAATATGATGCTCATTCTGGTTTTGACTGGCCAATCTCTGCATTGCTTCCTGTCATGTGCCACTGTTTGCATAAGGACAAGGCTATGATCCTCCACTAACAGATAACATGATTCATAGAGCTGCGCTCTAACAGATACCCAAATGTTATTTGATCAGTCTTAGTCAACCACGCTCTGATTGATCAGTTGGTGATGGGGAGGGCACAAACTCCACTGGACGTGGTGACAGTCTGTCACAAACAGTTAGCATGGCTGCTACCACTGGTTACAGTAATTACTTACAGCAATTACATGTCAGGCAGGAGATCCAAAGTGTGGAATCCTGTGGGGGTGCTGTGGGAGTATGGCCATTCAGTCCCTGCACAACCGCAGTGATTGGTCCATATCGTTGCCAATAAGTCGGACTTCTTTCCTGTGAGTGTTGGACTCCGCCAGGGCTGCCCTTCGTCACTGATTCTGTTCATAATTTTTAACAGCCAAATCTTCTAGGCTCAGCCAATGTTTCCGCCTTGGTGGCCTCAGAATCTCATCTGCTTTTTGCAGATGATCTGATCCTGATGGCTTCATTGGATGGTGGCCTCCAGCTCACACTGGAGTGGTCTGCAGCAGAACGCGAAGCGGCAGGTATGAGTATTAGAACCTCTAAGTCTGAGGCCATGGTTCTCAGCCGGAAAAGGGTAGGGTGCTCACTTCAGGTCAGGGGCGAGTTGCTGCCCCAACTGGAGGAATTCAAGCATCTCGGGGTATTTTAACTTTTTCTAAAGTAGCTCGGTAACTATTAATTAGCCCAAAGGTACGCCATGTTACTCTGTGTTTTGCTGCCTATGCTAAAAAACAAACACACACACACTAAACTAAAGTTACTCTAGAAATGTTAAATAAATCTACAGCCTCCATATCATCAATATGAGCCACAACAAACACGTTTCAGTCCTACAATTCCACATTCATGAATCTAAATGAAGAATGATGTGAAACAGATCAAATCGACCCACGGAAGGTTGATATTTAACCGAAGTGAAACAAGGTTAATCATAAATCTGTTGCAACCAGCTGAGAAGGACAAGTCTGTCACATGATGCAATATGCAGCACATCTGAGGCCTTGATAGCACGCAGTGAACATTTGTACTGCTAAAATGTGCTCCAGGCTTTCCCAATCTACAGATGTTAATCATAATTCTGCACTCACTGGGACAGAATGAGTTTCCTTATCAGGGGGTCTATTAGAGCCATTTGACTCAGTACTGAAAAGACTCATCAATGTGCAGGTGGCTGGTTGATTGTGAGCTTTGTGTAAGACAAAATATAAGTAAAAACATTATGATGAGTAAATAACTCTTTTAAAGTTGTTCAGCCCTACAATCATTAAAGCGCACAAACAAATTGTACTAATTTATGAAACTGGATATTAGATACAAGGTCCACGAAACTAATGGGAGCCAGCAGACACTGACATCAGAATATTTGCCACTAGGCCAGAGGTGCTCACACCTTGTTGATTTTTACGTTAGGGCAGTGTAGCTGATAAATTGGTGGAATCCTAATTAACATAGTGCCTGCCACTCCCTCAAAGTATGAGCTCTATTCATACAAGACCACAAACTAAATACCATCAGGCCTTTAATATCCTTAAACATGTAACATGATTAAAAGCTCCAATGTCAGCTGGCCACATTATTTATTGTTCAGGGGCTGACTAGAGGGTCATTAAATATAGCAAACAAAAATGAAATGGCTATGAAAGAGACCGTTCCTGCAATCACATCACTTTTGGTCCATGTAATTTCATTATGGTACCATGATGCCAAACACTGCATGAATGCCTCTTGAATTGCAGTCAGTGTCTAGCTGTGTAACAGATTGGGGCCTATGAGTCTACGGAGAGCACAGTGTGAAGCAGTCATGCTAGAACTGGCAAAGCCTGACCTCATCCCAATCTGAGCGCACACATTAGAGAGCAGCTTATCACAGCAGCTGAACACTGAACTGAGCTGCTAAACGTTCACTCCTCTTCACGCAACACCTCGACTTTTAACATCGGGGTAACTTCCATTCGCTCCAATGGAGAGCAAAAGGAAAACCCAAATTAAAGACTGAAACAAAATAATTCCCGATACACCAAAAGGCAAGGTCACGTGGCTACCTGCAGGTGTGTAATGTCAAGGAGCTACCTTCAGTGTATTTGTTATATCTTTTAAATAACGTGTTTTCATTAGGAAGGCCACAGAAGTGCTATTCTCATTGGATATCAATTTGTCACCCACTATATTGGCACAAATACCAGCTTAAAAAACACACTTAATTAATGTTACTAATCTGAAAGACTGTAAGCCAGACCCAAGTGTTTTTCCTTGGCTTTAAATCTGCTGAAGATTAGCGGCAGCTTAGGCATTCAGAAAGGCAACATGAAATGTAAATCCACTCTGAGATCAGATCTTGATAACAGGTGCTGCCACAGCGTCGAGGCTTAAGTTGGGCTATTATAAAAAACAGGAAAGGTCAACAGCGTAACTTGACAAACTTGTTTTTCACTGGGTAAAGCACAGACATCACCCACAGCACAGGGCTGTTGTGTTTTGCTCTTAGTTTCTTCAGCAGGCCTGTAAGGGGAGAACAGGAATTCATTCAAAAACGTGATTTATTTATCTTTGAAATGGCTACAGTGCAATTAAAGACTTGCAGAGCCTACTCTGATGGTATATACCATAAATGTACTTTTAAATGTATCAAATGACTCCATATCCCACAAGGACACCCCTGCAAAATTTGCAGATGTATTATTGATTTGACAAACTATCATTTCTGTGGTATGAACACACCTCAGCATCAAATTAACACCAATAAGAGCCCCCCACTCACACTGAGGTGTGGCAACCCAGCACCATTTATAATGCCCAATAGCTTAGCTTCTGTTTTATCATGGCATGATTTGCAATTCTAATGATCCAGGGACTGCGGGACAGGACTTCTTTGTCCTGCCAAATGCTTATCTTGACACTGCCGCTAGTTTAGAAGCCACCAGCATTAACAGCAGACATAAGGATGGAAACAAACTGCTCTTCATATTACAGCTAATTTTTCATCCTGTTCTTGAAACCTCGCTGCCTACAGAGATATTAATCTCTGTCATATTCCAGTGTAACTAAAACACTAGTTTCACCATGCATCTGCTTTTAGACGTGTGTGGGAAGATAGTTCAGTCTTTTTATGTATGATGGAGGCCTTTTGCCCAGCTTCTCGGTTCCTCGAGCATCAGCACATCTGTAACTTCTCGCAAAAGGCTCTTCCGCTGATCTTTTTAAAAGAAATATGTGGATTAAGTTTTAAGTTAAAGTGCAGGGTTTTTTTTTGTTAGATTTAATAGCATAGCCTAGGCATGAGCCATTATTCACACTGCAAAGGCCTCACAGGAGCCTTTTTGTTGCTCTTAAATTCTCGAGGTCATGACAATTACAATCCAGTCTCTTCTTTAAAGGATCCATTTCTACAATATCTTGTCTCTATAGGGGGTTTCTGTTAAACAGCCCCAAGAGGCTGAAGCTGACTTTTATTAGGATCTGCTGTGCCATCATAAACACATACCTGTGTTTTATTACTGACTCAAAGGGCACTTAAAACCAGTGCAGCGGAAAAATAAGTAATGATTATACATAAAAAGTATTATTTGATAACCTACAAGGCTAAGATCTGGTTTGCTGCAGGAATGAGTCCTCTACCTGCTGATGATGCCAGTGACCATCATAAGTAAGTACAGGAGGAGGAAGGAGTCCATGACTGAACACACTGTAGCTGGCCTGCGCTGAAATCAGCCACGGTCACTTGCCAAAGGCTTAATTTGTTGCTCTAATTGTTTCATCTTGTTCCTCCGTTTTTCTACCGGTCTTGACTGAAAAGAAGGTAAATTCATAGGATTTATACATGGAAAATTGTCTCTGGGCCTAAACAGACCACATGGTTAGCATGGCAACTTTACCAGATCTCCCTGCAACACAATAAACTGATATCCATGGCATCGCGTCAGTGTCATAGTCATGTTATCCCTATCAATTACATACAGCAGTCAGGAAAAGTTTTTCCCCTATGTTGAGGGAATATAAATTACACTGAAGTCCATCTTTAGTCCTTTAAAATTATAGCTAATCATTTTTAATCTGCAGTAAAATCTTGCAGCTTTACATTATTCCTTGATTAAACAGCAGATTCTGTTACATATTCCTCGTTTCTTCTTTAAAATTTCTTTCTAAAGCATCTCTGCAATTCTCATAATGAGGCATTTAGCACCAGGCATTTAGCATGTGCTAAATCCCTAGCCCATTATTACAGAAGGTGCTGCTGTAATAGGCAACACCACAGAGCGGTTAGAGGCTGCCAGCTAATCCAAGCACACAATGCGTCTGAACAGGTTGATCTCAAACAGTGAAATCAACAAAACACGATTATTAAAATTATTCTGTCACAATACACTCCTATCCTCTTATTCTCAGCCCTGATTTATTCTGCCCTACACTGTAACCTACGTTAAGTGGGCAGCGACACTGGCAGCACTTACGCTTGTCCAGGTACATTTAGTGTTAATTATCGAGTGGGAAACTGACGCCATAACCTGACCTCCTGAGAAATATCAAATAACGAACAGTTATGTCTCTACCAATCACAGGGCATGATTAGCAAAGGACGGTAGGAGATGTCACCAGTATTCTCTCTGGGTGAAATTAGCACCGCACAGGACCCTGATTTCCCCACCACCCGGAAACAGATTGGACTCAAGTCCTTACCAATGTTAATACCAACCCTTTGCATACAGCACAGGTACATTTTAGACCATACAAATGCGAGCACATTTATTTGGTCTAAATAACTTGGTCCAATTTCTCCCTAGTTATTAGTCATGATAAATAAATAGATAACTGGAATTACCTTTCTATTTATTTATTATTTGGCTTTAATTTTTAATCTTCTCATTTATATTTATTTATATGCTTTTTACACTGTATTTATATTTTATTTATATATTCTGCATTTCAATTTTTTTCAATTTAGTATTTATTTTCGAGAGATTGCAGAAAGTCACAAGATTTCAAAGTCTTCACTGTTCTTTAAGTGCAATAAATGCAGTGTGTTTACAAAGTCAATGAGTAATCGTTTTAAATAATCGTGATTTCAAGATTTATTAAAATAATCCATAATCGAGCAGCCCTTGTCTGAACTAACAATTTTCATATGTTACATTTGTCTGGCAGCCAGGGGCTGACCCATGTTTTGGTTTAAAAGTGGACAGATTTAACCTAATTAGCATAAATAGCTACAAGATTATTTTACTTGTGACTATTTATGCTAATTAGTATCAAAAAGTTTTAATCATCCATGATGATTAACATATAAATTTGGTGGGTGATGGCATGAAAATAAGTAGCATAAAAGTCCTCAAGTCTATAAAAGGTTAATAAAATCCCAGACAGTTTAATATGACACTTACACTGAACTACACTAGACTTTTTTTAAGTGTTGCTATCCTGCCTACGTAGCGTGGGATAAAAGACGATAAGAGGCTGAAAAGAGGCTGAACTTGTTCACAAGTCTAACCTGAGCATTGCACAAATGGGGCAGAATCAGAAGTCAAGTGATCTCAGCCTTTACTTGAGCCACACAGAGGACCTTCTTGAGAGCACTTCCAGTGTTGTTGCTCACTGTTCCCGCTGGTGCTTCAACTTGTGATTTCCCCTTCTAACAGCAGCACTTCCAGTTGACCCTGACCCACACAAACAGCACATGAAGAAAGGGAGAGTGTAATGACACGATTTTCATTTTTTGTGAAAGATGAGTATGGCGCAAACACACCTG
>VUQK01010972.1:59650-73762 GCA_015106715.1 Bujurquina vittata | reverse complement strand
TACTTACTGGACACCATCATAACCTCCTCTGTCTTGGTCTGCCAGAGTAAGACACGCATGGAAAGGGTAGTGAATTTAATGGTGACACATAGATCACATATTACTAACACATTACGTGAGTATGGAAGGTTTAAAACATGGTTTGCTCCTACAGTTTTAGCATGTAGACCTGTAGCAATGAATATGACAGCTGCCACAACATGCTGCACATGTCACCTGAGAATTACGCGCGTTCATAAAACTTTACGATTTTTTTTATGTTTTGTACTTTTCTGACATAAGCTTGCTATTTTTTTTTGGCGATATTATTAATAAATAAATAACGCTAGCTCGTGTTCAAGCTAACAAGCTATCCATTAGCGTTTCCTATCACCTTGACTCACCTGCCCCAGGATGACAGGATCGGGAAGAATCTCAATCCCATATTTCATGTCATTAAGCTCCTCCAAATTCAAGAAACCCGGGACACCGAGGGGACATGACAACAAGAAAACGTATAGACTCAAGGAAGCAGCCATTATTAACTCTCTCCTCATAGCCCTGTCTGACAGCTACAAAACAGAGAACGCCTGACATGGTAGCAGCGGATTGGCCGATGCGGATAGCTCTGCTTTCTTATTGGCCAGTTTCTGTGTCTATCAAAGGTTTTTTTTCTAGTTCTGGGTGCGTTTGTTTATAACACCAGCACGCCGTGAATGGATGGCGTGTTTCTGCTATATTTAGCACGCTAATGGATAACAGCCCACACCTCAGCTATCACCGCCTCTCTTTCCGTGAAATAAGCTCACATTCTGGGGCAGAAACAGGGCACAGTCGGCCTAGTAGATGGGGCAAGTCACAGTCTGACGTGGGCAAATTGCAATCACCATTTTTTTTTTTATTATTTTTTGTTTTGCTTTTTTTGGGAGGGGGGGTAACATGGAAATCCCAAGTAACTGATTTCTAAGGTTTACAGTTTTACATATACAATTACTGATACGGTACCCAACCCAATAACTACGCACTGGGTTGAGAAATGTAGTCAAACTATTGGGCTTTAGTATCTGGTAAGGAAGACTGAGACTGTCAGTTCCTTAAAGAAAAAAAAGAAAAATCACACATTCTCTTGCAGGATGTTACATACTGACCGCTGTATGCACAGGCGCCCACACTCACGCACCAATCTACACGCTTGTACACATAAGTCATATTGCTTCATTTTTAGCAAATATATTGATACGGTGGCCAATAAAAATATTAATTTTATTTATTACTTTGTGCAGTTCAGTTTTGTCCTGTACACGCCGGAGTTCCGTGCCGGTGTCCTGCGTGCGCTCTGAAGACTGACCGCTGATGAGTCTCTCGTAGAGGCGCGGTCGGTGCCGCTGCGCTGCAGCCGCTGCTGCTGCAGGGGGAGCATCCGTCCAAGAGCCTGCAGTGCTGCGATGTGCGGCCGTTTCGTCTCTGCTCCGCTCTCACCCACATAATTTCATTTTCAAGACCGCAGAGAAGCAGATCCGTTAGAGCGGGGCGAGCTCCATGCAGCGTGCGTCTTAACTGAGGTGAGTTGCGTGGTTATTTGATTTTTCTTTAGTAGGGTACCGTTGAAAAGGGCCGTGTCTCCGTCTTCGGCAGGGTATTTTTCAGTTGTAGCTGAACGTTTGACAGATTATTTGATAGACAAAGCGATGAGCAGCCAAGAAAGCCGGGAGATTTTTTTTAAAATTAGATCTTTTTGGACATAAAATTGTTGGTAAAATGACTGAACATGAAATATGTCTTTATTTTGATGATGCGTTTGAGCGTTTAAGAAGTGGTGTCTGAAGACAAACAAGCTTGTGGATGCATGTTTTTTCTCCTGCAGTCTTATTCAGGCTAAGGTGGGCTAATAGGCCTGTCTGGAGCAAGGCATTTATGTTCGCTTCCCCGGATTTCTGCACAGACATTCGCATTATTTTCTTATTTTCCTCATGTTTCACAGTACGAAGGAAGTGCCGTGGGTGTGAGCTAATTATCCAGAATAGATCCAAGTATGCGATACATTCTGTCACGAGGACTTTGGGAGGGACCCACAAAGTACTGTGCATGTCTGTCGTACGTTCGACCCCAGCAGTCCTCACCACAGGCTCGCTTTTAGATTAAACAGCGTGCAGCGCACAGCTATATTCTGATTGGCTTAGATTATCTGTTATGTCTAAGGGCTCTTCCACAATCGCTGCTAATTATCATTCATACAGAGAACTGCAAATCCAGCAGGACTGCACTAATGTAATACATAGCGTTATCTTTAGAGATATGCAGCGTGTGTCTTACAACCTTTCTTTTAATAGAAGGCTGTGCAAGAAGTCTTGAGACACACCTAATTTCTTTATATTTGGATTCCAATGAACCAGATTTTTTTAAAAACATTTTTTAAGCGGTCTTGAGTAACAGTTCTCCAGGCGCTCAAAAGGTCTTTCATAGTTCTTTGTACATTGGACGCTTTTTCATTCAGTTTCAATCCAGTCCTTGTACTTGACCACTTTCAAGGAAATTTTTGTTTGTTTGCTAAGCCAGGGCAAGGTTGTTAGCCGTGCTGCCTCACAGCAAGAAGGTTCTGGGTTTGAATCCACCATCTGGCCTGGACCTTTTGGTGTGGAGCTTGCATGATTTCCAGGGACTCCCATAGTCCACAGACATCCAGATAGTGGGGTTAGGTTAATTGTGATTCTAAATTGTCCATAGGTGCAAATGGTTGTCTGTCTCTCTGTGTTAGCCCTGTGACAGGCTGGTGACCTGTCCAGCCCCCCCACCCCCCAACGCACAACCACACCCACAAAAAAACAAACTGAAAAGGATAAGCTTAAGAAAATTTTTAGATGCCTGTCTATTAAACCACTCATCACTGATCTATGAATCATTGAAACATAAAAAAGGCACGTGACTTCAGAGATGAACCAGTGTTGTGTCTACACATAACAGACTACTTAGTAAAGAAACAATTTTAAATTCCCTCTATAGGTGCTTTGTTACTAGCAGCCTGTTACAAAAACACATAATTTGCTCCAATATCTTTAGTTGATTCTATGAAAATGCCAACGATAACACAGTTTTACAGGAATTTGGTTCAAATTGTTGTCAGCATGTATGAAGGAGGTCAGGAGAGACCTATAACAATAATAGTAGAAAGTATGTTGTAAATGAAATTTAAAAAAAACATGTGCAACTTCAAGGTGCTACAGCTTCATGGTGCTACTGCCTGATATGCCGGCCATGACAGAACCCGTACATCCACCAGTCCTTTATCTGCAGGACACATATTTCTGTTTAGATTTCTACACAGTGCATAAAAAGTGTGCACAGAGCAGAGCACTCTATCACAATAAGAAGCCTTTCTCTTTCAGTTTAGATAAAAAATCAGGTTCATTTTAAACTTTTAAACTTTTCTACCTTAGTGGATACAATCAACAGTAAAATATGAAGAATTAATGACATGTTCATCACAGCCACTCCCTCCTGGTGTGGCAACAAATGTGCCTTAATACTAAAAAAACAGACATAGACATCTTATGAGGACGTCAGTGTCACTGGGTACTAGTATGATGAAAGCCTTCGAGAAAATACTTGGCATATGTCTATGCACAGCTCTTAGTATTTGTTGTCAGCATGTACGAAAGAGAAGAATAAAGGTGGTCACACCAAACACTATCAGGCTCATTAGAATTTTTACCTTTATATACTGTATTTCTATATGTTTCAATATATTACTGCACCTATTTCTAATTTGCAAAATATAAAGAAATGAGGGGTTGCTCAAATCGTTCGCACAGAACAGTAGTTCCTATCAACTTAGTAATTAAAAACTCAAATTTAAAGAGCTTTATGGTGCATAGTGGATATATGTGGCTTTTCTTAATTTGTGTGTTGCTCTGGGAGGAGGCCCTGTGGTAGACCCAGCACACGCTGGGGAGATTATATCTCTCGGCTGGCCTGGGAACGCCTTGGGGTCCCTCCTGATGAGCTGGTGGAGGGGGCTGGGGACAGGGAAGCCTGGGCTTCTCTGCTTAGGCTCCTGCCCCCGTGACCCGGCCCCGGATAAGCGGAAGAGAATGGATAGATGGATGGCTCTGGTATATCTTTGTGAGCCGTGTTTGAGCTTAAAGTATGTTGTATACAGTCAATTGAGACCACTGGTCAGTAAGATAGCTTCAGTAATCTGTGGTTTATTTATTTTACACAACTCATATATGTGCAGTTTATTCCCAGTCATTGTCCAAGTTCCCACTGATTTAAAGGACACTGATCTATGGGATGACTCACTGTTAAGTAGATAAATCATCATTTGGGTACAATGTCTTACAGTGCTACAAAAAATTATAGTTAAATGAAGAGTTTTAAATGTTTCTGAAAGGAATCCTATACTGGAAATGTGGTTTGTGCTGCTTAAATTAATAAATGTCACTCATTTTTGCATACATTTATAGCATGAGAACACCAATGTTTTTGCTAAATGTGAGTTTGTTAAATTTCTCAAATGCATGCATGATTTATCGTGCATCACTAATATAGCAGCAGGGGGGGTTTTAAAGGGATCCCTCTAAGAAGTGTTTTCCAATAAAAGATGTTTAAGTGCACAGGTCTAAAACAGCCCAGCTGATTGGCTGTTAGTGCTGATCCTAGCCATCATCTCCTGTATTGATTTTCTTCCCCCTGCCCTCTCCTCCCCTCTGTAAAGCTAATTTCCCCTGGCAGCTGTAAGACCATGCAGCCAGTTAAAGAAGCACCATGTGGTCACTTGGCTATGGTTTATATGATCATGTAACTTTGTATACACTGTAGGCTTTTTAACATTATAATCTGTTTTTACCCGTCTGTATTTTATCACCAAATGTAGCGGCGGTTCTCCTGTCTTTTACTGGCCACATCAAAGCGTGCAGCATCAAAGACAAACTGCCCATTCTCAAATCCTTATGCACTGTATTGTAACTAAGGAAATAATCAACTAATAAGGAACTACCGGTAATGAACTAATAATGAACAATCAACCCGATCAAACCTCAAATTCAAACCCTTTATAAAGTGGCTCTCACACCGTCCCTTAATTAATTAATTAATTTTTTTGTTTGTTTCTTGTTTCTAGATGGGGAAGGCGCTCACTCTTTTCCGTAAATGTCTACATGGTTTCTGGAGATGCAGGTGTCTACAGAGCTTTCCCTTTCAATGACTGGATAGAAGAAGTGAGGTATATATTCTCTGATAAATACTTTTGAAACAGGCGGGCAGCTGGAATTGCAAATTCATCGGCTTAATGGTTGCTGCACATTAGATTTTAGTTTATTATTAGTGGAATTTGGTGTTGATGCATTAATGATATGTATACTTGCCTTTTTGTCTTTAACAGGAAGGAAGGTCCTCCCATAATGTAGCTGCATGTAATATTTAAGTCCCCACAGTGTGAGCAATTCATTTACAAGGACTTTCTCTCTCTCTCTCTCTCTCTCTCTCTCTCTCACACACACACACACTCACACACACACACACACGCACACACACAGAGTCAGAAATAGAGTTTTTGTTTGTCACAGCTGGAGGAGAAAGCACTCGTGTGCTTTTCTGAAAAGCGAAACATCTGCTTTCAGTTATACATAACAGAAAGAGGAGAATCGAGAATGGCGAGGAGGAACTGGGAAGGGAAAGGAGGGGAAAACACTCAAATTCTTTGTTTCATCAACTGTTAAAATGCTGAGTTACGGTGGTAGACAGTACTGGGCTGCCTTCTGTTAACCCTAACCCAACAGGCTTGTACTAGCCTTCTTATCTTTTGATATTCCTCTTATTTTGTCTTTGTGAAATGGTGAATGCTCATGAGTACAGATGGTTATAGAAGAGAGAGTGATCAGAAACCACTGCTGGCTGTGGGACTGCATTCTGCTGATTCTTTCCGCAGCAACGTAGATGTCTTTACTGGCTCCACAGCTGTGCAGCTGTGATTATAATGTAAAGCATCTTTTGAGACTCTTTTGTGATATGGGACTTCAGCAGTTAACTGTTGTCCTTCCTGTGGGCTGTGTTTATCTGATGAGCTGCAGTGGAGGGGATGTGACATAGCTTTTTTTAGCTTCAGCTAAACCTCGCAAAAATTTTAGGCAAAACAGAGACTTTGGATTTTATTCCTATCGCTTAAAGTGATTCCTGTTAGGAAATAGTTTCAAAGTACAATGACAGAAAGTCACTCAGTATATTAAATTTTTTACAGGTTCCAGGATGCGGTCAATGAGGAAGACAGTGTTGCTAGCCATCCTGGTGTCTGTGGTGCTAGTGCTGGCTCTTCTCCATTCTTGGCCCACTCGGGCATATACCACAGTGGATGTTTGGCAGCGACCAGGGTTTATAATAGAGAGGCATCTGGAAGAGAGGCTCCCAGAATCAGACCATCAATTAAGCAATATTCCGTTCCATGTAAGGGATAATGTCGCAAGGTAAGAACTGCTCTATTGAATTTAAGTGGATAGACCTGAGTTGACATCTGAATCAACATGTCTTATAATGTCTCCAGCATGCTGGCACGTAACGGATGCATATGTGAGGGCGAAAGTGGGGGTGTAAACCTACCGTTTGCAAAACTCTTATTCCCGCGGGTGTCAGCTCACCCGCTTCACACTGCCTTTGAGGCTTCTGAGCTGGAGGAAATGAAGAGGAGACGGGCCAAGGAGTACAACAGCTTCCAGAAGAGGTAAGCAGTACTAAGCAACACTATGATGATGTAACCTCATTTTTTTGTTTTTGTTTTTTTTAAAGTATGATGTAACATAATGTGTTTGTTGAGACAATCAATTCGCCTCAGTGCACTCTACAGTAAATCTTCTTTGTCTCTCTGTCCCTGACATGGAGAAAATGATCTACAATCTCACATCACCTTTTTCAAATACTGAAGCGCTTCATTTTGTTGTACACAGAGAATTTCTCTTCTGTTTTCTCATGAAAACACGGCAGCAGTGCAAATAAAATGGCAAACCCATACCAATCTTTAACCCACTAATGATCAGTGATCTTATTTATTTAGTGAAGGATGTTTTCTTTGTTTCTTTTTTTTTAGGTAGAAAAACCAAATTTGTGGAACATTTTTGTATATAAATTTGTAGCTTTTAAGGTGGGGTAATGGTTAAGGGTAATTTTACTGTCTGCCAAAGGAAGAAACATGTCTGAATCAAGCCAGACACAGTGAGGATAAAAACACATTAAACAGGCACACATTTGCAAACATTAACCGGAGGTCAACTAATGGAGCAAAACCATCCTGTTCACAGATTTAAATGCATACATGGTTAGAAAATGCACATTGTTATGCACAGACCTCCCTCTTTGCACACAAGCAGAGGGAGGTCCCTCTTCCCGCACACAAGCAGCAAATAAAACCAACATTAAAACCTTCCTGCTTCTGTGTCTGTCATGCTGGAGCTATAATTAGTTTAACAAACAAAAAGCCAAATTTATGTTGATTTAGTTTGAATAGTCACACAAAGGGATTCATTACTGTTCTATAATATTAGCATGGAGTGTATTAGCATGGAAATGGCTTGAGCTACAGCCAGTCATGTATCACAGATGTTTTTAGTTAGTCTCAAGGGGTTGCTCATTTTTTAATGATTTTTCTAATGCCCTTTTAGGTAGAAATGATGAGAAATGGAGTGCCATGCCCAAGAGTTTATATTCAGTCACCCTCAGTTTTTCTCTCTCTTTCTCTCTCATACACACACATACACAGTACATTCCTGTCAGATGTGGACCAGGCTGTTTCTGAAATCCGATATTTAGTCAGGCCTTCACCATTTGCAACTTCTCAGCTCATTAATTACTCCAATTAGTAGGTAATAAAACTTAAATGTTAAAAGTTATTAACAAGAGCTTTTTTGTCCAGTCAGAAACATGAGGGGATTTTTATATTACCGTAGCTGCTTTTAAACTCCTCGGCCTATTTAAGGAGACTTTTCCTGATGTGTTTTCCACTTCCTACTTTCTGCTGACTGTGCTGGCTGATGTTAAAAATATTTCTTTTCAGGTCAAAGACCCTCGCAGATGTACTCATTATTGCAGAGGCTAACAGTCCCTTGCAGTATCCAACACAGGGGGTAGAGGTACGACCCCTGAAAACAATCATCATCCCAGGTATGACTTCAGTTAGGGAGCATCTCAGACATTTAGAAAAGATAATAGTGGTTAGAAATAATCACTAGCAAAATGTTACCAATATGTCTGGCCTCTTGAAGAATGATTTGCAGATGTAATAACACATCATTTAAAGTAACCAGTTAAAGGATAATAGATACCCAGCTCGCAAAGCTCTCAGCTTTACCATGACTAACATTTTTGTAGGTCCCCTTCGCTCACCCCTCAGAAAGCACTTATTTAGCCAATTGGTGGAGACAGAAAGTGAACTGAATGTGCCTCAGTGTTTGTGTCTCTCACTTGTTGAATCTTTCCAGGCTTGGCCTTACATGACCTTCCCAGAGACCATTACTCAGTGAGTGTTTAAACCTGCCTGTCTTTACACATCCGCATATTTTAGATCTGAGCAGTCCTCTGACTGTAACAGCTATTTCCATCATATGCAGTTAAACTTCACTGCCACGCTTGGAACTCTAAATGTGGCGGCGGAGGTAGATGAGGTGAAAATCAAAGGTGATGGCGAGATGCACATGACTCTTTCCAGCCGTCTGCTGCTGAACCTGAACCGACAGCTGCAGTTTGTCACCTACACAAACACGCTGTTTCATCCCAGCACCGCAGACACAGGTGAGCGAATCAGCCATCTCATCTGCTCTGGACTTTGTTGTTCTTAATTTTTCAGTGAATTGAACAAAGGAATACTTATGTCATGCCTATGCAGTAATTATGAAAGTACAGCCAGCAGCTTATTGAAATATTTTATTTTAGAAGGTAAACTGAGAGAAACAAGAAGTTTGGCTTTGTGCCAAGTTATAAAGTTGCATGTTAAACCTTTAACTTACTGTGTATTAAAGATACATAGACACTGTCAGATCACCCATTGTTCCTCCCATTTTCCCATTTTGAAGCCTAAAGTTTGGCATACATCAGGATGTTGCTTTCTTGGAGCCAGAAGTGACCATATTTACACAAGAGCATGTACTGCTAAATTATGAGTTAATACTAGCAAGTGTGGTTAGCAACGCTCCCATTGTTTTCCGTATTTTAAGGCCATCTCCCAGCAGCCTCCTATTTTGCTGTTTCTCCTGGGAAACACTGTGTTTTAGAATACATGAATTATTAGGTTTTGTGCATTCTTGTAATGTTACTCAGGTTGCCAGACTGTCTATGAAACAAAGTCTGCAGACTCAATCCACACACTAAGTACAGTTTTGACCCATTTGTCAATGCAATCAAATTTTCCCACTCAGATCATTTTAGTCAGGCCGGATGGATGTAACTCGTTGCATGTCTAGGGATCATCTAACAAAGTGCCACATTGCAAAAAATGAGATGCGTACCATGAAGCTATGGGAAAGGCTTGTGGAGGCTAGGTTAAAAAGAGAGGTGACACTCAGTGAGTGTCACCTCTCTTTTTAACCTAGTGTAAAGGACTCCATCCTGAGAGAGCGCTACAGATGCAATGTTTGCTTTGAGAGTGTTGATAGAGAAGTATAGAGAAGGTCAGAAGTCGCTGCATTGTGTCTTTGTGTATCAGGAGAAAGCATATGATAGGGTGCCAAGTGAGCAACTGTGGTGCTGCATGAGGAAGTCAGGAGTGTCAGATAAATATGTGAGGGTAGTGCAGGACAAGTATGAGGGCAGCATGTCACTATAATAAGGAGAGTGACAACAGGTGGGATGACAGCTGACCACAATTACACAGATGAGACAAGGGGAAGCAAAAGTAAAAAACGCAAAACACACAGAACATGAGACGGATTACATCAGGGATCGGCTCTGAGTCCCCTTTTGTTGTGGTGATGGTGAACAAGCTGACAGATGAAGTTAGGAGTCTGGGCTATGATATTCACTGGCCTTTCGAATACATGTGTGAATAAGCAGGACAGCTGTAACTGTGACGCTGTAAGGAGTAGACGTAGTGAATACCTAGGATTAGCCATTCAAAGCAATAGAGAGCAAAAAAAGGGAGATGAAGACGAGTGTGCGAGCAGGGCCGAGTGGGTGGACAGAAGGATAGCAGCAAGAGTGAAAGGGAAGGTTTACAAGATGGTAGTGAGACCTGCTATAATGTATAGGTTAGAGATGGTGGTACTTACAAAAAGACCAGAGGCAGAGCTGGAGGTGGCAGAACGGAAGATGTTAAGATTTTCATTGGGAGTGATCAGAACGGACAAGATTAGAAATGAGGACATCAGAGGAACAGGTCAGGTGTAGCAATTTGGAGTCAAAGTCAGAGAGGCAAGATTGAGATGGGTTGGGTATTTGCAGAAGAGAGATAGTGAATATATCAGACAAAGGATGTTGAAGATGGAGCGACCAGGCAAGAGGAAAAGAGGGAGACCATAGAGAAGATTCATGGATGTACGTAGTGAAGGAGGACATGCTGAGGGTTGATGTGACACAGGAGGATGCTAGGGATAGGGTGAGATGGAGGCAGAGATCTGCTGTGGCAACCCCTAAAGGGAGCAGCCGAAAGACAAAAAAGACTATATTTCACCCAGTCCATCTGGGTGAAATATAGCAGTGGCGTATTTAGTTATAATTAATAACTTCACTGTTATTGTGTCATCAAAAGTATTTGCACATCAGTGGTGTGATGAATATTATTAGCCTCATACATTATTGCCTAAGTCACACTGGCCAAACTGAGATATCTGCCTCACTCGTTTGCTAACACTGTACTGTAGATTCATCCTGCATTATTTCCTATTAATGCCTAAAAATGAGTTAGGCAATTATGCTTTGAGCCTAAAGATATGCTACAATAGTTAGACTGAATGGGAAAAAAAGCCTTGAGCCTGAATGTTGGACGGTATGAAGGTGCATCAGTGGATTGTGTGGTTTCATTGCAGACACAGACACCTGATAATGAGTTTGAATATTTAAAAAAATACAAAAATTTCACCCACTGAAATTTGAGCACAGGCTTGATGGATAGGCAGTTGATACAGTTAACCACATAGCAAGCTGTTGTTTCCAGATAACTGCAGTAAAAACATTTTAAAAGGAGCTAGTAGCATCACAAACACAGTTCAGAGGTCCCGTTCAATTCTCTAATTAGCAGAGTTAAAGCAGACAACTACAGCGAGAGCACCGACCTAAAGTTGAAACTTTAAGTTTTACTTAAATTTATACATACGTATTATACAAGGGACTGTAGGCTTTTGAACTGATCTCTGATTACAATTGGATGGTCCCTCTCCTCTTAGTCCAGAGGATGTGGCATCCATGTTTTCCAAAAGGAATTTCACATTTCGATTAGTCTGACCACAGATGAGCTTTCCAATTTGTCTCAGTCCATTTTAGATAAGCTTTGGCCCAGAGAAGAAAGCACTGATCACGAGTAACCAATATTGATTTTCAGCCTTGTCCCTTGTGCACACAGATTTCTCCAGATTCTCTGAATCACTGATTTTATGCGCTGTACATTATGAGATATTAGAAGTTGTCAGTTTTACATTGGGGAGCATTATCCTGATATTTTTCCACAATTTGTAGACATAGTTTTCTGCAGATTGGTCACCTTCTGCCCATCTTTACTTCTGAAAAACTCTTTTTATACCCTATCATGTTACCGACCTGCAAAATGTGCTTCCAGCTGTTTCTTTTTAGTACCACTTACTTTTCCAGCCTTTTGTTGCCCCAGACCAACTTTATGTTAAGATATGTTGCTGCCATCAAATTTAAACTGAGCTCATATTATTCTTAAAATTATACATGTTCACAGTTTAAACCTTTGATATGTTTTCTGTGTTATATTGTAAATAAAACATGGGTTCATAAGATTTGTAAATTATAGCATTCCATTTTAATCTACATTTACTTATCATCACAACTTTTTCAGAATTGGGTTTGTTCAAAGATATGACACTGATTATGTGTAAATGCTTTATGGGAACCAGAAATGAGTGAGACATCCATAGTTTGATCCTATTACACTAATCACATTTTTTGTTTCATCTTTTAGTGCAGCTTGAGACAGAGGGACATCAAGCCGTCTTCAGCATCAAGATTCGACACGGAATAACACCTAAACTGTACAACACGGGATCCAAAGGAGGTACAGCATAATGTTTATTACTACAGTCAGGCGTGCCAGCACAGACTCATATACCAGCTATTTTTGAGCGCATGCTATAAAGACAATTTTCCTTCTTCAACTCTCTGCAGATTACAACGTCAGCGCCCTTGTGACGATAGCTACAAAGACTTTCCTGCGTTACGATAAGCTTAAAGACCTTATTGACAGCATCAGAAGATACTATCCTACTGTTACAATAGTTATCGCTGATGACAGTGAAAATCCCCAACCCATCTCTGGGGCTTACATTGAACATTACATCATGCCCTTTGGAAAGGTAAGGACACGCAGTGAAGTCTTTCTCTTGTGTCATGGTTGATGGTGGCATGTTTAACCGCATGTTCTACTTGAAGCACTACCTGTAGATGGCATCCATCCCACTTTTGATAGAGCAGCTCTCATTTCTAGAAATCTGGCTGAATTTATTCAACCCTCCAAAAACTGTACTATCCAAGGTTGAGACCAGGAAGCAGAGTTGCAGTCTTGCACACCTCTCTGCAGCTTCTCTCCTCCTGTCATCCCCCAAAACCCCTTACAGACTGTGTCTGCTCCCAGAACACCAAAAATCAGCAAAAAAAGAATGATATAAGCATAAAAATGAAATTAAAACAAACAGAATTATTTAACATTTAATTATTTAACAACTATCGTCCACCTGGCCCTTACTCAGCATTTCTGTCTGATGTCTCAGACTTTTTATCTGATTTAGTGTTCAGTTCAGATAAAATAATAGTGGGGGATTTTAACTCCATGTAGATGCTGAAAATGACAGCCTCAGCACTGCATTTATGCTGTTATTAGACTGAACTGCCTTCTGACAAAATGTAAATGAGCCCACCTACCACTCTAATCACACTCAGCATCTTATTCTGACATATGGCATAGAAACTGAACATTTGATTATATTCCCCGAAAACCCTTTTTGTCTGGTCATTTCTTAACGTTAAAATTTACAATAATGGATTACACAGCAGTGAGGAATACATTTAATTAAAGTAGATGCCTTTCTGAAAGTGTTGTAACGCAGTTTAAGGAAGTGATTCCTCCACTGCTATCCTCTTCAACGGCATGTGCCACCACAATGCAGAGCAGCTACCCAAAACTATTCGCACAGAAGTCGATTATCTCGTTAATAGTGTTACATCTTCACGGTGCACAACTCTAGATACTGTGGCTTCTCTGAAAAAGAAATCCTCAAATCAGAAGTGCCTAACTTTGTGGTATAACTCACAAACGTGCAGCTTGCTGGAGAGGAAATGGCATCTCAATAATTTAGAAGATTTTCTTTTAACCTGGAAAAATGGTTTGTTGTTCTTTAAAAAAAAAGAAACCTCCATAAAGCTAGGAAATTTTACTATTCATCGCTGATTGAAGAAAATAAGAATAGCCCCGGACTGACAAAGTGCCAGAGCTCTGTTGAGCTGAGTATTCCTGCAACCTTAACTAGTAATGAATTCATTAATTTTGTCAGAAAATAAACATTTAATCAGTAGAGAAAGTCATTCACAGCTGTCCCACAGATGTGTCATTAAGTACAGCAACGTCAATAACTGCTGGTATTTTACTAAGGCTCTTTCTCTCCTATTGTTCTTTTCTGTAATTTCTTCCTCTAAACCATCAATGTGCCTTTTAAACCCCATTCCTGCAAGACTCCTTAAAGAAGTTTCACCATGTATTAATGCTGCAATTTTAGATATGATTAATCTATCTTTTTTAACAGGCTATGTACCACAGACCTTTAAGGTAATTAAACCATTACTTCACCCAGTTGTCTTAGCTCATTTTATTTCAAAAATTGTTGAAAGAGTTTTTGTGAAACAGCTAACTGATCATCCGCAGAGGAACGGTTTATTTGAAGAGTTTCAGAATTCATACAGCACAGAAACAGCATTAGTGAAGGTTCC
>VUQK01010972.1:40805-50933 GCA_015106715.1 Bujurquina vittata | reverse complement strand
ATTTTTTTTAACACCACAAAAAAAAATTTCTGCCCCCACTACCCCCCCCCCCCCCCAAAAAAAAAAAAAACAAAACAAAAAACAACAATATGATCATTATGAAACTTTTTACATTTATTTCAAATGTTATAAAAATGTCTGTGGGGAAAAAAATCTTTTGTTCAGTGTTTTGTTGTCGGTCAATGTCCTTCACTATATCTGCCTAACATGATAGATGTGAGGCAAAAGATGACAAAGAACAAATAAGACCAAAGAGACAAGAAGCAATGTTTGTGCTACACCCAAAACCTGGAAATTGCAGGTTTTGGATTTAATGGTTTAAATTGTCTGAGGGTTTCAGAGCCTGGACACTGAAGGCTGTATGCCCGAGGTTCTGAAGCTTGGAGAGGGGAATGTACAGCCACCAAATGTCAGTAAAGGAGTGAAGATTTCTCAGGTGGGGGAGTGTAGCAATGAAGAAGGTCAGAGAGGTACTGAGGGCCATGAGTGTGAAGGGACTTGCAGGTAGGGAGGCTTATCTTCTATTTAGGTACACTGACAATATTTGCACTTTGCTAGTACTGGGTTCGGCCCCTTTTGCCTTCAGAACTGTCCAAATTCTTCATTGCACAGATTCAACAAGGTCAAAGATTCTGATCCATATTGACGGGATAGCATGCTTGTTGCTGCAGATTTGTCAGCTGCACATTCATGATGTGAATCTCCTGTTCTATACACATTTGAATACAGTCTAACTTATTGTCATGTTCAAGAAATCAGTTTGACATGACCTGAAATTTGTGAAAAGGTGTGCTATCTTGCTGGGTTGTGGGGTTTAAATGATGTTAAGTTGGTACTGAAGGCCCCAAACTGTGCCAAGAAATTATCCCAAGAAAATTTTCCATCTACTGTTATCCAGTTTTGGTGAGCCCATAGGAATGGTTGCCTCAGCTTTTCGTTCTTAGCTGACAGGAGGGGCAGCTGGTGTAGTTTCTTTCTGCTTATCAACAGTTCAGACTGCAGTAGACTAAATAGTCATAGAACAGGCTAGTGGTACTGATGTTACTGAACCTATTCTAAAAGTTCTCAGCTGCAACTCTACCAGATTTGATGCAAAAGAAATGAAGCACTACTAGGACTTAAATAAATTTTAGTCTACTTTGAATGTGCCATACGTTTCCCTTCAAAAAATTGGGGCAAGATACATTTTAAAGCAAGTACAGCCTGATTCCAAATCAGAGGGCCTTAGGGAGGAAGCAATAACTGATTATAGTGAGTATATTTTTGGGTCAGTGTCTTTAGACTCTGTTTGATAATGAAAAAAGTATCTGTAAAACTAATGCCTAGAAAAAGTGTAACATATTTTTGAGAGTCTGTAACGGAAATGATCATAATACAATGAAAGAAAGGAAGAAAGGTCATCAGTCCTTCTTACAGTTTACCAGAGACACACATCTGCGATCATGATCTCCAGATCACGTGAGCTGTCTTTGGACTGAGAAAACTAAAAACAAGGCGCGGGATCAACTGATCTAATGCTGTGACACCATTATGCCACCATCTGTTTATGAAAAAAATTGCCACAAACAGATATTTCTCTAAAAAATAAAATACCTGCGTATAAATATACATTTAATAAAATAATTACAAGAATCGTATTAATTTTCAGCAGCACAGCGATGTACGATAATATAGATTCAGGTTTTAAATGAGCAGACACGTGTAAAAGATGTTAAATGAGGCAGTGTGAGTCTGTGCAGTGCAAATGAACAATGGGCCTTTGGGACGTGGTGTCATGTGATGTCAGATGCTGTAGGACAAACATCCTCTGTGTGATGCAACAGTTTCACCAAGTCTTTTGCTTGGAGTGTAGAAATGCTGCACATTTTCTATTCTCAGGTGTAGAACAGTTGTCAGCAATGAGTCTTTATGCCTTTTTCTTGCTTTCCCTTCGTGTAAAACTGTATTTAAAAAAAATGCTCTTCATGCTTTTTTTTGCCGCAATCCCAGCTGCTATTTTTAATATAATGGTAACAACTTGCCTGTCATTTAAAAATCAAACCATATAATTTATCATAATATAAAATATTTGGTAAACTTGTAAATAAAACAGCTGATATTGTGACTTACTAATTCATGATGATGAGCTTTTCCCTCCACTAGAGGATGCTAAACATCATCGGGTTCCCTGCTCTGCAGAGCAGAGAGCAGCTTTTGTGCAGCTGCAGCGTTTCAGTTTGATAAAACAAGACAATACAAATTGACACATATGGGAAAAAATCTTCTGGATAAAGACAGCTGAGGGAAAGGCATCCATTAAGATACAGTCCACTTCATGAAGTTGAGAAGGGGGCCTCTGGCGTATACTAGGAAAACTAATCTATGGAAAAGACAATAAATGACAGGAAATAGCTGCTGACTTACCCTCTGACTGATCGATTGCAGACTGTTGGTTTAAATGGACAGAATTCATATTTCCCAGCAACTGTTTTAATGGGTCATTTATAATTAAAATAGATGGGAAACATGGATGGATAAATGAACTGACCTACCAGGCAGCAAGGCCTCATAAGCACACCGGCCAGAGCAGATGTCAAGAACAACTGTTTCTCATTGAAAACGTAATCAAACAACAAGAGACACAGAACAATCAGAAGACACAAAAAGAGACAGAAAGTTTAAAAAAATAATGATGATGACAAATATCTGAAGAGCTTCTTTAATTCCATGTATCAGGACAGCACAAGTTTCACCGATATGATCCAACACAAGATAATTTACATTCAAAACGACAGTGACAAATGAGCACCTCTGTTTTATCTGTGTTCCCTTTTTCCACTCTGCTCGGTTATGACACGTGCTTTGTGTAAGTCTGCAAATATGTTTAGTCCAGATAACACTGACAATGGCAGGGTTAAAATAGGCCACCAGACGGAAAGCACAGCTATTCGCTAATCTGCAGGGAATGCACAGATGCACACAATTCGTATGGATTGAAATCCTGGACTGGAACTGGGATTCACAGTCACTCTGCGATTTCATGGATACAGTTTTTTTGAGGATACAGAGTAATCGCTGCCTTGGGGGGTGCTTTAGGAACAATTTACTGTGGGAATAATGTGGAATTGGTCCCTTATGAAGATATTACTCATTACACAAACATCCATCAAAGAATTTTCAGCAGAAATGTATAATACACAACATGAAGCACAGTCTCTGTCGTGCCTTTTAACCACAGTCTCACACACTTCATGTATATATACACCTGTATTACACCAATCAGCCCAAACATTCTCTGACACCGTCCTGTGGCAAACTTTTGGTCCTGTGGGTTGCGTAGGACCTCTGTGGTGGGGCTTTCTCGAGCCATTGCGCAGATTCTCGATCAGAATGGGCAAAGTTTGGAGGCCGAGTCAATATTTTGGCTCGTTGTTGTGTTCCTGAGCACTTTTTGTAGTGCGATGGGTATGCTGTCCAGCTGGGAGAGGCTGCTGCCCTTGAGGAGTGCTTTTGCCCAGAAGGTGTGGGCATCTGATAAGATGTGTGACATAACATCCAGCAGCACCCAAGGCTTCCCAGCAGCGGAAGAGATGATCAGTCTTATTCAGTTCATCTTGTTTTAATGTTATATGCACACACACTGAAATGAACACAGTCCATCCACTATGAATAACAAGAGTAGTCCCCACATAATTAAACCTAAAGAAAATTTGAGATAATACATGAAGACAGAAACACTCAGACTCAGACAGCCTGTTTACATGAATGGAACAAAGTGTCCTGGCAGAGAACTCAGACTCAGTCGAGGTACTTCAGCTCCAGAAGGGTAAACTGAGTTCATGTGACACTGCAGCTCATTACTGCTTGCTCTCCTTAAGCTGATCCAAGTTATTTAGTTGATGCGCTGAATAAGTCCCAACGTCATTAAATGTGATCGTCTGGAAACTGGCAGGCACACCCTGAGAGGAAACAGGCAGTTGTTACTTTGACATTTTAAGAGAGGACACATGGCAGATTTTGGCTTTCAAAGACTTCCTGTTCTATTATGCATATTAAGCTGCTGGAGGCCCTAATTTCCATCAGGATCAATCTATCGAATCAGGTGACTGATTCTGGCACAAATGTCATTTAATAAATTTGCAAAATAAAACTAAAGCACAAAGTGCAAGCTGTAAAAAACAATTAGATTTAAAAATAATCCAATTAAAGCTCTAATATTAGCTTTAGCAGAATGAAATAATTTGTTTTGGCTAACTGGAAGCAAGCTCACATTTAGATATTTAGTTATAGATTTTTGGAAAAGTATTTCTAAGTAAAGTCAAGCCAAAGTTTATTTCTAATGCACATTTCAAAACAATCTCAACTGACCAAAGTAGAGGCCATACAAAATGTACATTATACTACATAAGACTCACTAAGTCAACAATAAACATAAAAAACATCAAACCTCAATCACATAAAACAATAGTAGAGGTAAATAAGACTCTGCATAATAAAAGCCAGGACACTCTACACAACTAGCACAAATAGGTTTTTAACAGAGTTTTAAAATGACTGAGCGATTGAGCTTGAAAAGGTAGATTTTTCCACAAACTAGGAGCCACCACCAAAAAGCCCCATCACCTCTGCTTTTTGAGCCTGAATCTAGGAATGCCCAAGACCATTTAGTTTGTAGACCCCAGAGCTCTGGGAGGAGTCCAGTTAAGTGCAATTACTTTTTTCACCAACACTGAAAAGTATTAATGAGATTCTAACTGTTAGTCGGTGAATTGTATTTTGTATATAAATGAGATTAAGAAGTTGTTACATTAAAATGGCATGTAGTCAAGAGGCATACAGACAATTGTGACAATGGCTGGACAGAAAAGGTACATAGGAAACTTTTTTGTGCCTTTAAAACACAACAGAAACACAGCTGATCAAAAAACCCCACAAAGACCGAGCCTAGAGGATGAGAACAACTTTGTGGAATCAGGCCAGATCAGCACGGCTAACAAGGACTGTAATCAAACTACTTCCTCCTCTCGGTGGAAGTCTGAATGAATAAGATAAAAGAGCAGGTCAGCGGGTTTTACATAAACTGGCAGCAGGTTAGGTCAACCAGGTTTGTAAAACCACGCAGAAACAACAACAGGATATTTTCACAAAGGCATTCAGAGTCATTTCCCATCATCAGTGATCCTGACAACAGACAGCCTTTAATAACATGCAGAACAGTTGTGCATTATTAAAAATCATCTAATAACAACTCAACAGGTCTTATTGTATCTACAGCAGTTGCAAAGTAAACCTCACAGTTGCACCAATGCAGTGTGTTTAACAGCCAGGGGATTAAAGTAACCTGGAGGTTTAACCACCTGAGGCCAACAAGGATAGAATTTCCAAAAAGTGCTAAGAAGCTCTTGAAAAGTTTAGTTCCTGGTGATTTAATAAAAGAGAAAAAAATGAAACAAAAACACTGACACTGCTAAGCTCTCTGTGCAGGAGCATTGAAATACTGTCTGGCCGTGTGGAATAGCGAGTTACTCACCTATGCTATTTTTATTGTTTTAAGAACCGCAATAAAAACAAGGCTCATCAGAATTATAACGGGACAATGACTAACCAGTGCAAATAAAATACATTCCCCAACTCATCAGTCATGTTTGCCATTTTTTCCTACTGTCTGAAATAACATTACATGGGTTCCTGGAAAGTTATATTGGAATCATGACTGTAGGCCTAAAACGTCACTAATACAAGAACTTCAGTTCCTGCAGTGGCCTCTTGGCGCTGACTTCAAAAGCGAGTCAATCCCCACAAATTCCCATGTTAACATGACCAACATCAAAATCCACAGTCCACAAACCAGTGAGGTCCATCATTTAGATACAGTCTACTTCACTTAAACATACTGACAAAGTCTGTGTTAGTAGGGAGGAAGAGTGTAACTTGCAAAAATATTCCTGACTTTAAAAGGAAAGATTGTTCAATGTTTGTCTAGAACCACTTTGAAGTTTTATTTTCACACAAAGTTTGCTTAAGTTTACAGACAAGAACTACCTGGTTAGTTTTAGAGTCATGATTTGGATTAAAACACGCACGTAAAATGCTTAACACATGTTACAGGAGTTTCACCACATCTACGGGTGATGACACCAGTGCAAAACTGTAAACAGTGTATACTGTCTTTTTCAAGGAGAATAAACTATCAGTGTGGCAGATGCCCCATCTGTTAACTAAATGAGGTCAGTCAGCGTTGTGTGTTATGTACCCGCAGGCTGTGACAGCTGCAGGGAGGCAGGCCGTTGGATGTGTTGCAGTCATGTCTCACCTTGGAGCACAAACTGAGCTGCAGGTGGGAGGAAAGTGAGGGGTGAGCTGTTTGAAGTGTTACAGCACAAGGGTTAGAAATCTTAGACAGACAAAGAAGTCAAAGTCACAATGTGGGAAAAAAGCATATGCATGCTTGTATCTAAATATGATGTTGAGCACTGTGCTGTTTAACACGCACCGTTGGTGAGACCGGGCTGTGTTGGGGTGAATGCATAGAGGGCAGGGAGGTATTATAAAGCAGCAAGCAAGGCTGCTGATGCCGGTCCACAGATGCTGAGGAGTGAGGCCACATGCCAGATGTTGGTGTAGGTGGAGACTTCATGTTCCATCCCAGGCTGTTTGACTTGCTCTCCCTGCGCTGGTACTCTATCGGCGACTGAAGTGCTGCAGTAGACAGGAAGACAGGCTGCATTATTCAGACACACCAAACTCTTAAATCAAGAGTTGTATAGAAGAAAGACTCCGCTCTAGTACCATTAAGGAAGTTCCTCTGAGTCTCTAATATCTGAACCACATCACTGAGCCAAGCCTGCTGTATTTCTGGAGATGAGGCATGCATGATGAAGCGTGTCACACTGCCATCAGTCCCCCGGGAAGTTAGCACCAGACAACAAGAATCGTCTTCTGAGTGCTCCTCCACACCCAGGCAGCTTACCTACAGAACACAAAATGCTCATGTTGAACATTAAAAAAAAAACACTCAAGCAAAGAGTCACAAAAATATATTCGCACCTTGATGCTGTTTTTAAAGCTGTACCCAGGCAAAGGGAAACCTTTTTTCTTATCAATTGGCTCACTGAAGATGACCAGCTGCTCAAACAGGAAAACCCGTCTCTCCCTTGCTTTGGACAGGAAGCCACTTTCCTGCTCGCTGACAGAGAAGGTATCCTGCTGGAGCAGCTTCCCCTGAGCGGTGATTTTCCCCTGAGTAGTATGTATGTCACAGCCATTGTCAAAGAACATAAAGTCAGACCGGATATGTGTCTTATTTGTGAGACCAAATTAAAAAAACATACACACACACAAAATTTGGCATCTTACCTCAAAACCTTGGAGCCTTCCCACATTCATCATATCATTACACCGTTTTGGCACAAAACACATAACCTCCACTGCCCTCTGAGTCCGTTTGATAGAAGTGAAAACATTATTTTAGTATGCAAATGAAATATTAAAGGATTTTATTGGAGTTTCCATTCTATAATGAGCTCGTACCTGCAGTTCTTCCACATCCTTCCCAGCTTTGCTGTAATACTTCAAGAAGTCCTGAAGGAACCAGTTTAAAAGAGATTTATTTTCATTTTCATAAAAAAGAAAGGACACACGTTAAGCACAAAAACAGGATCACTATTGGAACTTGATTAAGATCTCATATAAGTGAAGGCAATGGCTCAGTCACACTGCAGTGAAAGTAGGATGGCAAATATCATATTATCACAAACAGATGCAAGTAATTCCCAACTTAATCACATTCATCACATGCAAACTGACAGTAGACTGGCTCTGTCTTATTGCTGTTTTACTTTCTCTGTCTTCATAGCAACCATTTCAAAGGCAACAAGACTGCAAGTTCATCACGCAATAATTTGGTCATACCTCAGTTTACAACCACTGTGTTGCCTGGCGTGACTATAAATTAATAGAAGGAATGACTTTTTCAAAGTCAAGGACCACTGCATTTAAAGTTGCAACTGGTAAAAAGCCTTTGATACAAGGTGGGATTTAAAACAATTCTGCGCATAAATAGCAAAAATAAAATGATATTTAAATTTAGCTGCAATCCCGTTCGAGGTCGGCTCCTTGTGAAGCTCTGTGAGCTTTCCGGTGCTCCTGCTGCATTTGAATCAATCCCTGGAAGTTCTATTCTGACCACTTAGATTTTGTGAAGTGTGCTGGACCTGGAATTTTATTTTGGGGATGAGAGAGAATTTCACAAACTTCTGAGCAAGTCGGATGGAGAGTAATAACAGTGTTGAAGTTTCCAAAAACATCTGTGTTGGGTGCACAACAGCACGCACCAAATTTCAGGTTATTTGCACCATAAATTCTCCTTCAGGTGCTAAATGAGGATGACTGCTCCTCACCAGCAATCATCCTCCACATGAAAGTTGAGTCAGTTTGATAAAGAATTTGTTGTTTGGTCTTTATTTGAGGTCCATGGCAAAATCACAAATGCACACCTTAAAGTGGTCTGAAGAGAACTGCCTGAGAATCGATTTAAGACAGCAGCAGGCTGTTTTAACTTAATTTAATAATAAGTAAATATGTTGTCATATTAAGTAGCAAACCTTTAGCAGTAACTGATACTTCATAATCCTCTGAACAGGTTTGATAAGCAAGTCGTTGAGCTGCAGTCTGTGACCCAGCTGTTGCCTTAGATCCTGTCAGGAGACAATAGGGGAAAAAATGTAAACAAAACAAAACAAAAAAAACCCCACACTGACGAACTCTGTTTTAATGTTTTAAACTACAGAAGTAAGCTCACCTCAAAGTAGGTTTCAATATATTCAGAAACAATGTGCTCAGACTTGGGTTTGTTCTGGCAGTAAACCACATACATGTGAAGACGCCGTTCCTGGAAGCAGAACAGAGATGATGCTCATTTGGTAATTATTCCAAATAATGTGTGTGAAGAAGGGATGGACAGAGCAGGAATTACACCTTAGTTTCCCCCTAGATTCACTATGAATCCCTCCAGAGATTTTATATTAGAGCCGAAAACGTACTTTATCTAACAGTTTGAGTGCTTGTATAAATTAAAGTGGTTGAATTAAGCACACTACAGTAAGCTAAAGAAATAAAAATGCTGGGTCAGAAAAGCCGCATAAAATCAAAATCACTTTCAGATTAGTTTTTCTGTTAGTTTATTTTCCTGCTGTAACACGGTCTTACTGATACCCAACTGTAAAGTCCCAATAAAAGCATTCCCCACCCTTTGAGTTTTTTCCATGTTTTGATGTTTTATAACACAGAATCAAGGGTCTCAATAAAAGTCGGCTTGTTTTGTATTTAATGTTGCTGTGCCTTTTGCATGAAATCTGTTTTCACTTTGACATCAAATAATCTTTTCTTCCAAAGTTTAGAGTAAAAAAAAACCCTAAGAATAAAGTACTTTTTATAGAGCTCAGAGAGGTGCAGATCCATCTCCTTTTAACACACAGCAGGGTCTCGCTGGAAGTGTCTTCGACACTGTTTGCTGGCTTTGAGAGTTCTTTAGTCAAACCAGAGTAATTGTAAGTCCTATTTACCAGCTGTCACCTGCAGTCAACTTATCTACAAAAAGAAAGCACATCTGCACAGCAGCAGGCTGAGGCTTTACACCACTGGGGGCTGAGATGACTAAACCTTCAGCCAAACTGAACAGATTGAGAGGAAAAGGGGGAAAAAAAGAAAAAGAAATGTCTCATTGCACACGTCTCTCACTGATCTTTAGTCTCACATGTTTGATGAAGAGCCGGGCCAGGCTGTCTGGATCACCCACACATTTCTCCAACTCTCCCAGGAAATAACTGCATGATATGAAGCACAGAAGGTCAGGCAGAAACAGGCATCTAGCCGAACAAACACACACGTACACATATACACACACACACTCAGAGGCAGGAAACAAACAGTAACAAGCAACATGACACATGCTCAACCATTATGAAACATGAGAAACTTGGGGGGAAGTGATAACTGTAAGAGACTGTTCAAATTCAGAGGAACTCAGGTGTGTGTGTGTGTGTGTGTGTGTGTGTGTGTGTGTGTGTGTGTGTGTGTGTGTGTGTGTGTGTGTGTTTGCAGAGTGAGGCCTGCAGTGCTGAGAGTGGCAGGGGTGCGTAACACTGACAG
>VUQK01010972.1:20429-30622 GCA_015106715.1 Bujurquina vittata | reverse complement strand
CTCTTAGTGTGTGTTTTTTTCCTCTCCCTTTCCTCTCTTTCTGCCCCCCCCCCCCCAAACAACATGAACACTACTTTCTGCATATGGTCTGACAACAATATGCTGCTTTTTTGAGACACAACATGAGGTGCAATAAGTGATAAGTAAGTAATTAATTTGTTTCCATTGCCTCAGAATGATAAAGCACATCTAATCACCTCTCAAATACCCTCACAGTGTACTCCATCTTGGTTCACTGTAGGTCTGGGTACGATCAGGCTGAGGTCTGGTTAAGGTCAGAGTTTAGAGTAAGAAGATAATGAGTAAGAGTCCCGATGAGCAGTGAGCACATGCCACAAACACGCATTATCATTTGCATCATGTTCCGAATGGTTCCCAACAAACACTGATGTAGAATAGCACAACTGTGTTTCCTGTTCCATAATTTTAGGGTATCATATGTATTAAATATGCCCTATAAATAAAACTGCCTTGCCTTAGATAAGACTGAGTCATCAATGCCTGAACACTACCCTTCTTGCAAGTACAACCCTGACAAATTTCAGATTTTAATGGAAATCAACCAGTAAAGTAGTTTAGCAATTGTATTCCAGTGAAAACACACTGTTACCAAATATGAAAGTGCAAGATGGCTTAGCCAGTGTGTAAGCTACAAGACACTTTCATGCTTGTTAGTCATCGGGTTGACTTCTACACATACTGGCTAATTGGCTATTAATCAAGGCAGTTTCTGAGCCACCGTAAAAGAATGCATAATGAGACACTAAAACTGTTGTCAGGACTTTTAAGCAGATTTCCAAGCAAGTTACCCAACAAATACTTATTGGAAGTGTCTGTCTTTATACTGTAAATAACACTTGGACACTGAGCCAAATGAAATGAAGAATCAATGAGATGGATCACTGAGTGAAGGAGGAGGAGGTCTCAAAAAACAAAGGAGAAATCATCAAACCGCACAAAAGCAACACTAGAGAATGAAAGAAAAAAGAAATGCATAATAATTAAAATGTATGAACAAAAAGATTGTAAAAACATCAGTGACTGCTCTCTATCCCCAAAAAACAAACTCATCCACAAATAGAAAGCGGATATTTTTAAAAAAGGATGGGAAACAAATCACCACGTCGCAAAAACAGCGCCGCTTTCATTTTTACATTTCACATGTCTGTTTGCAGGGTCTGTCACAGCAGCACAGATCAGAGAGGAGCTGCCCTGTAATCACTTCCTGAAACAACTGGAACAACAGAGGATTTAAGGGTTGCAGTTATGGGGCATGGCTGTGTGTCTATGTATGTGCCTTTGTGTGTGCATGTTTTAATATGTGTGTGTGTTTACAGCTGCATTTGCTATGAGGCACTGTAACAGTATTAGGAAAATTACTTTTCTGCATAGAACAGCACTCAAGAATGCATCCAATATGAGAAATAACCAGATAAGATTTTTTTCTAACATAACGCCTATGGTATTTAACATTTGTGGGATACACATCCATGTTCCTTGCCTCACTTACGGAAATACTTAAAATGAAATGTTATGGTTGTCCTGTGTTTGGTGCAGGAAATAAAACAACTTTTTAGGAATGGCTATGTATATATACACCTAATCTCACTAAACTATACCTTACTGTTTCACATAGGGCAGTCAAAGTTCATTTAAGAGTTTTTTTGTGAATTTTGCAAAGAATAAATAAGTCAAAGGAATTTCTAGAACCACTGACAGATACGTCACGATGAAATATGGACTTGGTCAGGACTCCTTGGTCTCAAGTTTTACTGCAGCCAGGATCCTGAAGTGTTATTTTTCAATGTGCAAGGTTAATGTTGCGAAAGGGCCTTATTTTAACCCAAACCACAATGTTTTCCAAAATCTAACTACCGGTAAGTGGTCTTGGTGCCTAAAACTAACCTAACTGCGCATGTGTTGGACTAGCAAATAACCTAGTAAGGGTATGCTGAGAATATATGGCAGAGGCCCTGGTCAGCCTCCCTCCTTCCCCAATCAGTCTACATTTGATGTGTGGATTTGGAGAAAGGCCGCATCTCTCTGGGCTATTCCATGTAGTCCATATAGAACTGCAGTGAGAGCTAGGTAGAGTCCCAGGAGTAAGTAGCTCCCAGTTGGGGTAGGACTTCGTAGGACTGCCTTTGTCACAGATGCTCTTCATAAATTTTATGGACAGAATATTTAGGAACAGTGTAGGGGCAAAGGATTTACACTTTGGTCACCTCAGGATCTTGTTTTGTTTTTCACAGCTGATGTTGGCTTCATTGAGTGATAACTTCCAACTCACACTTGTTGCTGATTTATTGTCAATCTACAATCTGACCCTAACCTTCAACAACAAACTATATAAGTTCTAAGATCGCAGATATAAGGAGCAGAAATAAACATCCTCCGAAGGGCGTATGCGCTCCCCCAGGGTGAGAAGATACAGTAAGGTAGGTACTCAATCATTCTAGAGGGACTCATATCAATCAAAGAAGTCAGTTAAGGTGGTTTGGGCATCTGGCTAGGATGCCTCCTGGGCACCACCTACAAGAGATATTTCAGGCTTGTCCAAGCGGACCCCAGGGTGGACTCAGAATACACTGAAGAGATTTTGTCTCTCAGCTTATTTTGTAATGCCTCAGTATCCCACTGGGAGAGATGGAGAAAGTGGCTGGAGAGAAGGAAGTCTGGGCTTGTCTGCTTCGACTGCTACCGCAGCAACCAGGACCCAGAATTGTGGTAGAAAATGGATGGATAAATAAAGATTTCCTTTGGAACACAGTATGCAGTGCAGGTCGCTTAAAATGTTTTGATAAGCATGGTTGGGTTTTTTTTTCATTGTTTATTCAGTATTTATACTTTATGATTGCCTTTAAGGATTTCCCAGGAGTGCCAGACCTTTGTGGGGTAGCCCCTAGGCGAGTGACAACTAACAGCAGGATAGAATGCTGCTGGAATTATTAGAATGCAGAGATAACAGCCAGAAAACTGAAAAATGAGCTACAGTATGAAGAGGACAGTGAATCTTCAGGATAAAGAAAGGTGTCCCACAAATACTTGTGATATGCATTTATGTGAGCTCAGGTTTTTCTCTTAACTAACTTTGTTTTGGGTTTTTTTAATGATGATGGTTTCAGTTTAGTAATCACTTTTAGTATAACCAGTGCTTTTGTGAATGCTAATTTGCCATTGAATATGAAAAGTTAATCCTGGTTTCATTGACTTCATGTATACTATTATCATCCTGAATTACATCTGTCTTCTAAACACAGATTCTAAATCAAACTTGGATACAATTTGTAAAAGTAACTGTAAGGTTTTTTCTTCCATTCATACAAACTTCACAATAAGGAATGAGCTAAGGTTTTAGAAGCAATGTCCTTTTTACAAGCAATTACCAACGTAGACTTTAAAGTTCAGCATCACAATCTGAATTCCCCACCCAAAGCATCCCACATGGCAACATTAGTAGAATGGCTTGCAGCAACAGGGGCAGTACTGTGAGTAAAAATGTTGCTTCCTTAAATTTTGCATTTGTTTTCAAATGCAGGTAACATTTCAGAGTTGCTGTAACAGTCAGAATGGAGCATTCTTTCTATCTCCAGCCACAGGATTACCATATTATTCTTTATAAAATATTCTAACAAATGAAGTCGAAGGAAGAAACATTTGATTTAAATCTTAGCTTTTTGGGGTTTTTTTTTAAAGTCAGGGAGGATATTATTTGGATTTTATTTTATTACATAATTTTAAAAAAAATGTTACTTTGCAGTGAAACTACAGAGCTACAGTGAAACTACAGAGCTCAAAAGCATCCCAACAATAGAAAATATGAACTTTCTGCAACAACTTTTGGACGCCAAAACAAATGAATTAAAAGTTCTATCGGTGGCATATAAACTTGCTTCCACAGTCAAAGAACATCTGCAGTAAAACTTCTATTAACAAGCAGCTACATACCTCTGACTTTGATAAAGCAGCAGCCACATTTGCTGAGTAGCTTTCTAAACAGGTGCTGACACCCACACCCTCGGTGATGGTGACTCCCTCTCATGGTGATGCACTTCTGCCGCTCAATTCAACACCATCAGAAGTAGGCATAGTGCTGGACACACACACACACAGAAGCACATGCACACACACTATTCCTGTGGTAATCCCTGCAGGAGAGAGGAAACGTGTACACAGAGCTTCGCAGCCATATTCCAAATTCAAGCAATAACACCTGACGGAAAAAAAAACTCCACCACTATCCCATAATTTGATTACAAACCGCAGGAAAACCAGGGAGACTCCTGAGTGCTTCAGCTTACAAGCCTTACTGTGCGAGGAGATAGTGGCAAAGATTATGAGAGGGACCAAAAGTAAGTGAGGGATCGACAGAGAGGGAGGAAAGGGGAGGGGCTGTGCTGCTGCACCAGCATCTGTTCCCAGTCCCTCCTCTCATCCTCTCCCCTCCCCTCCTGATCTCCTCTTGCTTCACAGCTCCTTCATCAGCTTCTATTATCACTGTTTGCTCTCTTGTTACCATTAGCAAGCATGAATAACAAAGAGGACGGACTTTTCCAGTTAATAGACAAACTGTCTTTTTTCCATAAGCAATGCCTGCCTGTTGACTGCTCCACTTTTGGTCTAGACTGGATTAGCAAGAAAAAAAGTGCCCCGTAAAACATGTTTTAAAATAGATTTTTTTTTTTAAAAAAAAGGATAAAATACCTCAATGATTTTTAAAACTATTTGCCCTAAAATTTGTTATAGATTAAGGAGGAATTGTCTCTCTGAGTCACTCTGCTGGCTACTAACATCACACCATTAGACTGAGAACTGAGGAAAAAGCAAGAAAATATGAAAACAAATATGACACTAATCATGCTTTCACTAAAACTCAATAAAAGCAGACCCAGTAACGCAAAAGAGCTTGAACTCTCAGTTTAATCTACGATTTATGTTTTTAAAACTTTTAACTAAACCATTCTCTCAAATCACTATGACAGCCTTCTCCTCCCTGCTTGCCACCCGCAGGTACCAAAGCATTTCCTTTGCTGTGGAAAAGCCAACATGTGGAAATATCCCACACACAGCCCACCGAGCTAGCAGGGATGGAGACAGACCGATTTAATTTCAAAGCCAAGATTAAGTATTCTTGACTAGATGATCTTACGAGCACAGCTGTCCGTGCTTGCAGCGGTGACTCAAAAAGATTTATGCGTAAACTCATACGACCCCAAACATGGACAAAGTCAGTGAAGAAAGGGGAAAAGCAGGAAAAGAAGAATTCAGTACTGCTTCTGTTTCTATATATACATACAGCACAGATCCACACACACGCAAGCAAACATTTACATCACAGGCTGACCAACACAGTGATCGAATCTCAATCCACAGAGGGCAGATTATGACTATAAAAATATCAAAATGCTCTTGTCCTCTTGGTCGTCAAGTTAAGCTTTTAAAAACTCTGCCGAGATGATGATCCCTCTGAGCTGAACAGCACTGATCTCTCCACAATGTAGGATTACGGTCTCTGTGTGCATGTGTATGTAAGCTTGTGCACGCCTAATCACTCAATAACTAGTCATCAGAATAGCATAATGTGTGTGTGTGTGGCGGGGGGGTGCATTTGATGTTAAATATAGACCTTTCATACAAACTATGTATGTGCAAGGCTTTTCTGTCAAACAGCTCCCCACTATGGGTGATTTAAGAAGTGCAAGCAACAGAAAACTGCAGTAGCTCTGTGTGAATCCTTCACTACTCGCTTTAGTGGGCTATGTAGAGAGTGCACCATTTTTAGTGCTGTCTGTTTTTAGTACCATCATGCATCACAAATGACAGATGGATGAGAGGAAAGAGAGCAGCACATGTTAACTCTCACAAAGGTTTTTAAGCATTAATGTAGGAAAATGTGCTTGGTATGATATCCATTTAACACAATGCTGTGCGAGTATTTAATTATTTAGCCACTGTTCATCTCCCATATTTTGACTCTGTAACAGCAATGATGCATTTAATGGGGCAGAGAAAAACATTCATAGAATTCACTAAATATGGAGAAGGAATTCATTGATTTCTGATTTCTGACACAATCAGAAATCAGAAACAACATCTTGCACAATCAGGATTATACCTTACTCAAACCGAGAAACCAATCTTAAACCAAAACAAGTGGTGGTTGAATCTAGTTGGGGGGGTTTTCCCCTCCCTAAACCTAACCAGCCAGTAAACATTAAAGCAAAAATGTGAGCGAAAATGAAACAAATCAGCCAGTGAAAATCAAGTGAGATAGGCTGGCAAGACTTCAAATGTGGACTCTGCAGAAGAGGACCTTTATCTCCAGGCATACAATACTGATGCAGCTGCTGGATCATGGAACAAACAGTGAAGAACACCTTGTGTGGCATTTGGAAATTCCAGTGACATCTGAAAGACGCCCTGGGGTGAGAATAGATAGCAAACACTCACTACATGCTGTGGTCACACCAGACTTCCCAGCCCACTTGACCTGAGTCCTGACGTCCCGAGTGTGATCGTGCAACAACTGTTTCTCCCCACTGGCATCTGAAATCTTACACACACACACACACACACACACACGCACACTCACACACACACACACACATACAAAAAGACAAGCAAGTGATCAGTGAAGCGAACTGGATCTGTATTTTGACTACAGGTATGTGTGATAGATTTAGATAAACCGTAACAGACGGCGCTAATTATACAAATCTGACAATCTGCTTCATCTCTCCTCCACCCTTTTGTCTTTCTTATTTTTGCTTCAGCTTAAGTGGTTTCTTATCTTATCTGTGGAATTTCTCTTAGAGAACAAAAATGATCAAGAGACTGGATAGCATCAAACCCTGGGGTCAATGATATCTATTGAAGTTAATTGAATCTTAATAGTCAACTTCTAGACTATAAAACAAAAATGTAAAACAGAGCTAGAATTCCTGATTACCACACCAACAAGTCAAAACACACAGGGAGGGTGTATTGAATGATATGTGAGAGAGTTCTGCAGCTTATTTAATTTTAATTGATTTTTTTAAGGAAGGCACACTGGTCTGCATTTTCTTGTCTTTGCATTTACATGAAATTAGAAAGGACAGTCATAAAACCAGCAAGAAACTCCTGGCTGCGTGTTTGCTAAATGAATAGGGATCAGGATTTGGTTTTCCACAGCAGATGAGCTTAAACTAAGCTCAACTGAAATCAGCCACGTTTTAGTGCAAAAAAAGATAGTAAGCTTCAGATTGCAGGATCAGCAATAACATGGATTTTAGTGTTTGTATTGATATTAACAAGAATGAAATCACTTTTTCATGGATTAAATGGATTTTAGAAAGAATCCCATTCATATGATTCTTTCTAATCTAATTGACAGATTTTATCTGGCAGAGAGAACAAGATTTGACAACAAGCAAAATATAATGTGAACTAAATAATAGCAGCATAGTTTGAAAAAATGTACTCACTTTTTCTACTTTCAGGCGTCTTCTTGTTTAATCTAATTCAACATGCTCGGTACTGGATTATATTTCACCTAAAGTAATGCATCCTTAAACATTTATATGTGCCAAGTAAGACGATATATATAAGATTTTATATTAGATAGTTTCCTTTTATCACCATTGATCAGTGCTGAAGGTGTGGACCACAGCTACTCACTTTATCAGCCTGGTATCCAATAACCTCTTCAGTCCTCCCTTTTGCCAAAGTTTTAATTTTTCTTGAGCTTCTTTTCTTCTTCTTCATCTTTCTTCAGTTGGTGTTGTACTCTTTTCCCTTTAAACATGCATGCGCCAAGTTTTTTACTTTACTCAAAAGGTAATAGGCTTCAGAGAAACATCTGAGCCATCCTGCCTGATGAAAAGACAAAAGCAGACAGTTCAAACTTTGCAGCAGGTCTCCTCTGGGCAGACAAGGACAGCTGGTCAATTTCAGTGGGATTTCTCCCTAGGCCTCTCTGGATTAGAGGGGGTCAAGTCATCCAGACAGGTCCAGCCATGCCCAACAGATTCCTTTGGCTAACAGCAAATTGCTACCATTCCGAAAGCAAAAGTTAATTCAGAATAGTTTCAGAAAAACCTCATCTGCCTTATTATTTATTTATTTATATATTTATCTATTTATTTATTTCAGTTTCCGCTATGAAGTAGGCATGCAAATGATCCTCTTACGTCTCAGACTTCAAACATGCCAGTGATGTGTGCATATCCCACTGATTTCTGACACAGATGAAAGATGTCATCACTTTCATTCTGTTGTGACCAAATTATAAAAACTTTGAGCGCGAGATCCCCCATCCCGAAATACCAGCTGCATCTGCTTTTGAATTTCTTTGTTTTCGGAGTCTCACACAGCTATTCAGAGCACGCTGTCTAATGGGATTTGGCTGTCTGCTAGTTAGTCTTAACAATCAATTAGATTCCTTGGACTAAAGCAGCTTACTGTTAACATTTTATACTTGTACAATTAGATTAAAGATGTCCAACAATGAAAATCCTTGTTAATAGGCTGATTTTGTGTTCTTTGTTTGTTAGTAGCCATATCATGAGTGAATGAATCAGTATTGGATGAGAATTTCTGACTCTCAGTTGGGAGTGTCTCACAGATTGGGTTTCATCTATAACTAACTTAAGGAGGTAATCCTGTCAACTCACCGGGTGGGGTCAGCATGTCAGAGCTGAAAACTGAAAACAAAGTTATGTGATAGTAGCTACCCATTTCCAGATTTTTGATAAGGTAGTCAAGAAGAAGCCCACAGTACGTTTCAAATTACCACTCTAGTACATGAACCTTTAGGCGATCCTGTAGAGTTTGTTCTTCTTCTTCTTCAATTCTTCAGAAACAAATCTTGTTTTTCACAAGTCGTAGGATCATTGAACAAGCTACAATTTTGTCTGTGCCTGATTATGGTGATTTTGTTTATATGCATGCTTCTACATCCACTTGACTCTGTGAATCACAGTACATTACAATTTGTCCATCCATCCATCGTCGCGGGAGGGCCAAAGCCTATCACAACTTGTTATTTCGTAGCGTAGCATAAGATATTTTTAAACAGTCTAAGAAGAGTCCATTAAGGGGCAACCGAGGGGTGGGAGGATCAATTTGCATATTCATAGACGGGCATACACCAAAAAAAGGCAAAGGCCAAAACTCAGATGGTTTAGATGTAAGGTACAGCTCAGGTTTTAAGGTTTTAATCATTACCAGGAGAGGAACTTTAATAATTTGTAGAGTAGAACCTAAAGCCCTGTATAGTATCTTACTTAGACATTATTTTTGGCAAAGTATAGCGGTGATAACTATTCTTCCCGTGTTTTTTGGTTTACTGTTTTTCTGTTTATTTTCTTACTCGATTTCCACATTTTGCTAACTCTGAGTTAAAGCAAAGCAGTCTCAAAAAAAGACAATAAGGAACAAATGGTTTGGAATGTCATGAAACTCACTTCATCCAACTGAAACATGTTTTAGTACCCGAGTGTATGGACAACATGCAGTTACTGTAAAAGATCAAGATTGCCAGAGCAACAGGTAATCTCCTTCATAAAGCTGTTATAAGTGGGATGAGCTAAGCATAGGGGACAACACACAGTGTGTCTGTGACGACTCAGGGAAGACTCCTCCTCTTAGTTCTATGGCATCATGACAACATGTGGGATGGAAATGGGTAAAGTATCTCTATTCGCAAGACTGAGAGGAAAAGGCTGACAGCTCCTTTCCAAACACTACAGGAGGACTGAAATCAGAAATCTTTGAGAAGGAGTCACAGAGGTGTGACACACAAATACAGCTGCACTTAAAGCTGACAGATTCATACCATTTATGGTAAGTTATTGTAGTTTCTGTTCATGTCTATGTGTGTCCGTTAGTTTGATAGCGATCGTACTTATATTACATAATGATGAACAACAGTAGATGTTGCAGTTGCGCCTCTGACTTTTCATTTCTTTACTTTGTTTTCATGAACTGTGGCTTCACTTTGCTTTGTGACATAAAATACTTTAGATGTCTGTGCAGCTCAGCCAATAAAGATCATGACATGACTGTCAGCAATGGTCTTTATAGATATGTTTTAAAATCATATTTTTTCAGTTTTTATTTCATTGGGTTTTTTTTTTTTGTTTTTTTTTAAGTTTTTCTTTAAATTTAATTTTTTTTTGTTCAAATTATAGAAATTAAAAAGCAAAAATCTT
>VUQK01010972.1:7812-20409 GCA_015106715.1 Bujurquina vittata | reverse complement strand
TTTTTAGTTTTGATTTTTTTGTTTTTTTTTTTTGGTTTTTTTTTAAGTTCTACTGTAAAGTTAAATTTTGGATGTGCAAAGTATAGAAATCAAAAAGCAGAAGTCATTACTTTCAATAGTTATGTTGGCTTCAGAAGAAGTAAACAGGTCCACATGTGACCAAGATTATTCTGAGGTGGGCTGTTCCTCATTTAGCCCTGCTGTATGTTGAGCAGGGCATTTAGATGCTGATCCAGTTAACAGTAAAGAAGCACTGAGCTCATAGTGCCACACCTTCATGACACACAGATACCTCACACTTAATCCCTACTTTACAGACTCATGTCACACTTAGTCTGTCAACCAGCAAAACTTTGATCTTTCTGAACCCTGATTCACAATATGATATGAAATGCCAACAGTTTCATGCTTAGAACAAGAGAATTTATTTTAACACATTTTGCTTTCCTGGAAGAAAAAAAGCCTGCATCTGACTGCACTTTTGTTGTTATTGACAGCATTCAGTATTTTCTGCCTGACCATTTTCTGTTTTTCAATTTGTTTTAGATGTAGGCAAAGGTATTTGGCCCCATTTCACCTGTTCTGTTGGAAGATGGCCACCGCATCAGAAGACCCCCACTTAGCATTGGACCCCGATGACAATGTAGCGTCGCCATCAGGGAAGGAGTCCGATTCAGATAGCATCCTTTCTGATGACTCGGTGCTTCCAGAATACACGCCAGAGACAACAAACAGGAGGACAGCATCAGCAGTGTATCAAGCTTGCGCCCGTAATGAACCGGTCTCTCTGCAGAAAGTCCTGAAGAGGGGGGTCACAAAAGAAGACGTGATGGAGCTTGACATAAATGGCTGGGTGAGAGTCTCATCAATAATAAACTCATGAGCTCTAAGACTTTGCTTGCAGTGAGCACCATATTGCAAAGTCACTGATCTTTTTTTTTTTTTTTTACTTTCAACCAACAGAGTGGTTTGATGGTGGCGTGTGGCAAAGGTTTCCTGGAAATTGTACATGGACTTCATAGCTGTCCCTATATAGACATAAATCACCAGGACAATGAAGGCAACACAGCTCTGATGATTGCATCCCAAGCAGGTACGTTTGACCAACTTATTACAAGCCTAGGATGCTGGGTGAAAAGTAAATGTGATGCCAGTGACATTAAAAAAAATGCAATATTTAAAAAAAAGAAGAAAACTGTCCTTAAGAGTCAGAATCGGAAATTGTTTTCGAAATCGTGGATGCCACATCGTCCACTCTGTAGAACAGAGGGACCATCCAGCTTGCCATCAGCCCACACTGTAAATGTCAGGTCTTTATTGGGGTGCTTTAGTGCATAATGCATGGGTAACTTTCACATCTGTTAAGCTGTCATTAATGTTAAAATTATTCAGTTTTTATTGACATCCTACAGACCAATCCAGCTTTTATTGAAATGCATTTTTAACAGTTTTTAAGATTATTATTGCATTAAGCACCTTGAAGGAACTGTTGTGATTTGGCCCTATATAAATAAACTTGAATTTAAATTGAATTGAGTTGAATTGAATTGAAAAATGATTTGAATTAGTTACTTTACACTACTAACAGACATTTTTAAATAATGCTATTAAATGTCAGTAATTGAGCGGCATAAGCAATGATATAATAAAATAAAATGGCAGTAAAATATAGTAATAGTAAAAAAGCTGGCTTATGTAAACTCAAAGAAGTAATTATTCAATATGAAATTTAACCAGATGCACACTTGTATCTGATCTGGGCCTTTCTGACTCACTGATGTCTAAACTCTGTGTTTTTACTACAGGTCATATCATGACAGTGACATATCTCCTAAACTACTTTCCTGGAATAGACACAGAAATAAGAGACTGTAGAGGTTTCACAGCCCTCATCAAAGCTGCAATGACTGGCCGCACTGACGTTGTGGCAGCCCTTGTTATGGCTGGTATGTCAGAGTATCATGTAATAACAAGCTTTCTCTTTATCTTAATGAATCATTACATTTTTTTAATTGTACTGATACTTCATTAAAACAACTTTTCATAGTTTTGTACATACAAAAGCTGCTCCACACTGATATTATTCAAACTTTCCCAAACCCTAGCGATAGCTCATTAACTCTGAATTTATTACTCTGAATAAAGAGTCAGAACATCTGTGTTGAAAATACATAACTTCATGGTTTCTCTATCCATATCGGAACCCTGTTAATTCTGAATGTGTCATCATGTCAGTGACGTGAGACCAGTTTAAGGGATCACACTGAAGACATTATCACATCTTAATAGATACTCACTCAATAATCTATGACTTACTAGACTCACAAGCTGGTTACAGATTAGCCACTTCCTTAATATTTGACTGCACATTTCCTCAAACATTAGTAACATCGCTTAGTACAACATTAATGTTTTATTGTCCTAGTAATTATGCATCAAAGTTATGAACAGGATAAGCAGAAGAGAATGGATGGCTGGATGGCTGGCTGGGCCTAAACTGGCTTTTGCACAGAAGTCATTTTCACATTTCACAGTTGTAGATAATCATTTTAACAGTGGTTGAGGGTCCTGGTACTGAGCAAACTGATTCAGGGCTATGCCATTGTTTAGGCGTCTACTGACTGTGAGACATTATTGCAAGTCACTATGAGCCTCATGAACCTAATGAACTTGGGTTTGGCATCAAGTTTGATGCACGTAGAGTGTAGCACCTAATGAGCAATTCTTCTGCTGTTACTTTCCTTGCTTTGTCTTTCATCATGACAACAACTGAAGGTCATGCAAACATGCTTATGGTGGAGAACACTGGGGAACACATGGCACAATTATGCTTTTGTCTGTAGAAACCCTCGTATTAGAAATATGTGATAGTGGTGGTGGACTATAACACAAGCTGTCATCTACCTACAATGCAATTTTTAGAACCCTTTCCAGGCTCCTCAGCCCCCACTCACACCAATAGGTCACTTGATAGAGTGGGGAACATCTCATGGTGGTTTAATGCCTTTTTTCACACCTTGGCTCATGTTATAATGCACATGAATAATAGTGGGTCAACCTCCAAGGTGACAACCCCACTAGAGTTTAAATGCTTGGGAATCGCCATCATTTGGCTTTAGAATTGAAGAAGTCTCTTGAATAAGTGAAACGTCTTCAAAACGCTGAAGAAGTCCAGTCGCCTTTTTTTCAAGCTCCAGCAACAAGTTGCGATGTGGGATTACAGTTTTAGAGTCACAGCCCAAAGACATGGACAAATATCAAGCACTTTGGTGTTATCTTTCTTTTTCCTAGGCCAAACTTACACACTCCAACTAGCGCTTTACTGGGACTTCCTGAACAACAGCGATGTGTTTGTTTTTTTTGCCCTTATTAGATAGTATACAGTGAAGTGAGACAGGAAAGCAGGGAGAGAGGGAGAGAGATGGGGAAGATGCACAGTAAATGGTCACAGGTCGGATGGCATCCTGGGCCACCTACACTGCACCTGCTCACCCACTGAGCCACCTTGGTGCCTGAGATGTGGTTAGAACCACCTGTTCTGCTTATTCTCTTACATGCCAAATCTATAAATATTTGAATTTTTTATTGCAGGAAGTGACTTCTTATATTGTTTGGCATGTTATCCTCTTAATTTGGTTGAAACTTAATAGTGATGGTTAGCATGGATGTAAACACATAAATAATCTGGGGTCCCACTAATTATGGATTCCGAATGAAAAAAGTACTGCCGGGTTACCAGTATACTTCATCTGTGGCTGGATTTTAGTCACAATTAAAATGAAGCTGGACTACTGTTTTACTTTAAATACTTTTAAAGCTATTAGGTTGCACTATTTTTTTTATTTATTATCAATGTAAGCTAATTTAATTTGATTAATTTTCACAAACACAGACAGGACTCAGAGTGCTCAAAGTACAGTAAAATATGCTAACAGATAGTTTATTCCTCTACTTCACAATTGTTCTGATTTGTTGGTAATTACAGATAATAAAAGGGTTATAGATGTAATTATTTTAGTTCTATGACAAAACATAGTTTTATTATAATGAGAAAGGTAACACAGAATAATGTTGATAGGTTGTGTCACCCTCATTATAATGCTAAAATATGTTTTGTAGCTCTAGCGAATTTCTGGGGTCAAAAATTGCTCTTTTGATGGTTAAGGTTGTCGACTCATTTCTTTCCAACTAGACAAGATTTATTAAAGTTGTTAATGCCACTTTTCTTGATTCTCAAACTGCCAGCACACTAAAAAAAACAAACCTGAATGCATTATTTATTTTAAATTAAAATCAGTTCATTTCATTGTGTATTTCCTCCTCTGCACTTCTTTTCAGGGGCTGACATTCATGCAGTAGACTCCACAAAAGGAAGATGTGCTCGGGACTGGGCCCTTAAAACAGGTCGATATGAGACCTTGCAGCGTCTCCGGCGCCTCAACATACGTCCAAGAGCTGAGCAGATCTGTGAGCGTTATGTCCCTGAATGGCCTGAGCTCAAGGAGAGAGTAGCCAAGGCCATATCTCAGAAAAGTCCCAGGGAAAAAATTGCCCAGCAGATCAAAGACACCTTTGGATTCAGATTACCACGTGACCCCGAGGACAACGGGGTGTTGGACCACATGGTGCGCATGACCACCAGTGTCCATAGTCCTCTGATTTCAACTGCATGCCGCCCGCTCTGCCCGACAAGCCCCCCGGAGATTGGCAAGAGGCGGCTGGCTGTACCAGAGCTGGTCATCAAACACACAAAAAAGGGCCTTGAGGAAAACTCAGTGTCCCACTGCAATGGCTCAGTGTCACACATTATCCCCACAATCCACTCTGTAAAGTCGACTGCTTCAACATGCTGTGCCGACACAGAGCGGCGAGGCAGTATGCTCTCAGTGGCCTCCACCAAAGCTGCAACAACCTTTATATCCCGCACTATAGTGAGACAGAACAGCGTGTTCCCCTCTGGCTGCATCCCAAAGATTAATGTAGACAGGCCAACAGAAGCAACGCCAAAGAAAGAAAAGAAGAAGAAGAGGGAGAAGGGTTATCTGGAACCACCCAAGTGGAAGTACAGGGAGATCAAGGATGAGAAAAAGAAGGAGAGGAAGAAGGCTGAAAAAGAAATAGGAGAGAAGGAGAAAAAGAAGAAAGAAAAAAACAGCAAGAAGGCCAAAAAATAAGATTTTTAAAAAGGGGACTGTACAAACTATCCTTTCTAAGAAAAAAATCTTTTTTTATGTGTTCAACTCAGGATTTCAACTGTTCAAATCAAAGAGTATTCAAGTAATACTTAACTTAAATTTGAAAGTGAATGATAAAGAACCGGAAATGAGGACTGTAAAGACTCTTCAGGGAAGGCTTGAAACATCTTGATACAAGTTTATACAAGCAGCACACATATTTGGAGTTAATAGCTGGGATGGGCTCCACCACCACCACCCCACTCCCCCCAACCCTGAATTGGATAAGCAAAAAAATAAAAAAAATAAAAAAATAATGGACAGATGGATGGATTAAAATAAGTCTATTTTTCTATTAGGGAGTAAAAATCTTTAAAGAGCTTTTTCATAAATATGGTATAGTGCATGAAATCCATGTTTACCGATTCATTTTTACAGGTGCTAAAGCATCCATGGTGTCTACCTCATTATTCAAATAAAACATAATCTACTGTATGAGTAGACATGCACTGATTTATAACACAAGATGTAAGTTTAGAAACATATGCCTTAGCTAATTTGTATTATTTAGTACTATGTATAATATTTATACATAGGAATATGTTATTTTTGAAAGCAAATTCTGGAAATACTGTAAAGTATTTAGACAACAAGCAAAACTCAGGATCTGTTTCATCCTCCAGCTCTAGTGCCACTTTCTGATGTTGCCAATAATGTTCATGTGATACATCCTGTAATCCTTGATTACTGTGCACACAGTCATGTGAAAAAGAAAGTTTTTTCACATGACCATACAGTTGTGTGAAAAATTAAGCACACCCTTTGTGCTTCCACAGGAATTAAGGGAGTAAGCAGCAGCCAGGTGCTGATAATCAAATGCATTTAATTAGTTGATCATCAGCAAGTGTGAGCGCTTCTGTAAAAGCAGTTTGCTGATCCAGAGCATTGTGGTGTGTGTTAACACAATGCCACAATCTTCCCAGGAGTGGATGTCCCAGAAAATTCAACACAAGGTCAGACAGGGCAATGCTCAGAGAAACTGCAAAAAACACAAGAGCTACATCTCAGACTCTACTGGCCTCAGCACATTAAATGTTCATGTTTTACAATCAGTAAAAGATTGTACAAGTATGTTTGGAAGGGTTGCCAGGGGGAAAAAATCCTTCTCTCTAAAAAGAACATGACAGCTCAGATTAAGTTAGCAAAGTTGCATCTGAACAAACCACAAGACTTCTGGAACAATATCCTTTGGACAGATTAGACCAAAGTGGAGATGTCTGATGGCGCCACATTTGGCGAAAACCAGACACAGCATATCAGCACAAACACCACATACCAACTGTCTAGCACGGTGGTGAGGCCATCTGTCCGACAGCTAAAGCTCGGCTGAAACTGGGTCATGCAACAGCACAATGATCCCAAACACAGCAGCAAATCTACCGCAGAATGGCTGAAAAAGAAAATAATTAAGGTGCTGCAATGACCTAGTCAAAGTCCAGACCTCAAACTGACTGAAATGCTGTAGTGGGACCTGAAGAGAGCTGTGCACAAATGAACACTGCAAAGAAGAGTGGACCATAACAAAGTGAGAGACTGATAGTCATCCAGAAAACCATTACTTCAAGTTATTGCTGCTAAAGGTGGTTCTAAAAGCTACTGAATCATGGGATGCATTTGTTTTTTGGTTTTGTTTTGTTTTTTCGCCATGCTGTCCTGTGAAAATTTTCCTGTTATACATGATTGTAAATAATAATAATAATAGTATAAACAATAAAGGACAGTGAAAATGTATCCATAGAGTTGTTTATATTAACCAAGGATTACATGAGAATTTGTGAATATTTGGATTATAGTATTGAAGGCATTGGGAGTAACGGTACAGTCTTCAGTAAACAAAGTGTTTAATACTAGATAGATAGATAGATAGATAGATAGATAGATGTTACCTCTTCATTCCTTACTGTCTGCGTGTGTCACTGCCTGCTGGTGGAGCCTCTACAGTGCTTGTACTGTCTCACTGTCTCCACGACGGCTCGCCACATCCTTAGCTCGCATAACGTCTTAATGCGATGAACCGGGAATGTATTGATTATGGCTGACCTACGGATGTCACTAGCTGTGGTGGTTTTTCACACTGTCCTGTATACAACCTGCCAGGGTGAGTAACTTATTGTTTGTTCCGTCTGAGGACGACTGTGGAGCCGACGCTCCGGTGAGTTAGCTGCTAGCTAACGCTAAATTAACCATCATTAACCAGAAAAACCAGGTCAGACCTTTTTACTTTTGATACGAGGAGGGCTTCGCTACACGTTTGTTCGCATTATAAAACATGTTCTCTCACCGTCCCGTGTCTGTCGCGTTAGTTACGCGAGTCTGAAACAGCAGGTAAAATAGGAGCTCAGGTAGCATTCTGTTTATACTACAAGGAGACTAGCTACCTTACAAACTAGATCATGTATACATCCTTTAAAAGTATCCCAGGTAGCAGAGACCTTTGAGTCTTGGCTAGCTAGACAGCTGATTATGTGTTATTGTATGTCAGTGATTAAAATGGCTTAAAATGTTGATGTATTGTTGATTTAATGAAATTACTTGTAGGTAGGGGCATCCAGTGACAGATGTGTTGGTGAAACTCTCAAAATAGTAACATACGCTATACTACTACAAAATAGTAATATAGCGTATGCCATTCTTCCTTCCTAATTAGAGTGAGACTGGGCAGTAGGAATTAAATCTTGATCATATGAGTGATCAGAATGTTTTGAAATTGTTTTATATGTTGGTATCGATGTGCATCATAATATGATCTAGTACAGTTGGCACTTAATCGTTCTTAAATAAAGTAGATGGGGGATGTGTGCTTTGGTCTTAATTAGTGCATTATTCTGAAAATGCTGTTTCACATTGATGTTAATGTTGATGACCATTGATGTTAATGTTACTCCTCTTCATAATATATTTTTCTCTTTCCACATATTTTCTTCAGACATTGCATGTCTGCAAAATTTTCTTTATACTAATTGTTATTCTTTTAAACTTGTGAGTTTGTAGGATATTCAAATACAATAGGCAGCAAACTAAGATTTCCATTACCATAACATTCCATTCTGCATTTTAGCTTATAACAATATAAGCTCCAGGAATAGTGCTTCAAAAACAATCACCGACATAGAAAATAGTTACAGAAACTTGATCAAATTCATAGTGTACTGTACATTGTCACATCAGAGAGTTAGATAAATGTTTAAACCTTTGTTCTGTTTTTGAAACCCTTTAAATGTTGCTGGAAACACATCATAAATCGTCTTTCTTTCCTTGTTCTCTTCTTGTTATTGAGCACAACGTTCAGCTCTGTTTGAAAACAGGAAAATTGTAGCGAAAATGAACGCAGTTGGTGCCCAACCTGCCAAATTCCTGTGGCGATACGAATGCTTGTGTCACTGGCAAAGCAAGAAAGTATGCTTCCACTGTGAATTACTTTAAGCACTTGAAATGTTTTGGTTTTAGAGGAAGACATTTTTGCTTTTGCCTTGTTTTTTTCTGCTGGTGAAAAAAAGGCGGTAGCTTTGGGGAATTTGACATCTTTGTAGTTTAAAGCAATCAGGTCAGTGTGTATTAAAATTGTGACATCTCTACCAACGGAAAATCTGAAATGTCAGTTATGTTTCATGTTTAGTCAGCATTTATCTTCCCTTTTCGTCTGAGGTTCTTTTATTTCTAGGGACCAGTTTGTGTGGGCATTGTGCGAGTCACTACTAGAAAATGCATTGTGTTCCATAATATTTCCTATTTCTCTTCTGCATGTGTTTGGGGGTTTTGCAGTCCCTTCCAGCACACAAGCTCTTGAAAGGTCATTTTTCCACTGAAAATCCACTGGCAGCTCTCTCACAGTAACTGGAATGCCACATCCCATTTTTGTCTAAATAACAATCGTTTCAGAGGAACTCAGTCTCTTGGTAGCCTAATTATACGCACATGAGTTATTAAAAAAAAAAAAACTCTCAATGCAACCACTGCACTTCTAACACTTCTCTCTTTTAGTACTTTGTGCTGAAATATTTAGTTATGCATAATAAAATTTGACTCACCATCCTTGTCGGGAAGCAGCCGCACACAGGTTGCCCACAAACCAGTGGAAACCTTTTTGCAGTCATCTTAAGTGGCCAAAAAGGAGAATAGTTTCATGCTAAAGAAACCACGATAGAAGATGATCATTGAAAAATATTTATGCTTTATGTATGGCTGCCTTTGTGAGTTGTAGTGGCTAGTCAAACTGTGTGCCAAATTACCAATACCAATTCTATACAGTTTATTGTAGTATAGGTTACCAATTTAACTACTGAGTCAAATTATCAAAATACTTTGAGCAAACAGAAAATGCTGCAGCACAGTAATGTGTGTGCTGTCACTGAGACTGCAGCTTTGATTTTATGTATGATTTATAATAGCATGTTTGTTTTCTAAGATTTTTATGGATCTTTTTTCACCACCCTTACAAAGCCCATTTCCTTCATGTGGTATGTTGTTGGAGAAGAGTGTGCTTACTCAGAAAATAAACCTTATTTACCCTGGTACCTCCTTTGAGATGTTTATTGTCTCTTCACATATTAAAAAACAGCCTGCAGTCCTTACATACTGGTCCAAGGTTTTGGGACAAAGTATTAAGTCTGCAGACTGTTACTGCCCTCTACTGCACATCATAGGAGCTGTCAATTTCTCTATAACTCAGTACTTGAACAGTTTTGTGCTTACAGATCACAGTTCACGTCTGTGAACTAATAATTTTGCCTCTGTTTTGCTACGTCTCTGCAGCTCTCTGGTGTAACTGCACCACTCCTCGGTGTAAGAAGACAGGCTTCCAATGTGAGACCGATGGGGCCTGCAGGGCTTCCACCTTCTTCAGCAATGGAAAACAGCAGCATAGCCGGGACTGTATCGCACAGGAAAATCTCGTGCCCCCTGGAAAACCAATCTACTGCCTTGGTGTAGAAGGCTTTTTATACACCCAGTGCTGCTACAGTGACTACTGTAACAGCATTGACCTGAGAGTACCTCCTGGTGAGAATCACAACTAGTTACCTGTACTGTTTATATCATCAAGTGTTTGAGCTTTACAACTCACCAAATTTTATCATTTAGTGAGTGGGCTAATCGTGGGCAGAAACATACAGCAAACTGCACCGTGTGCACTGTTTAATGTTTGCATATTCTCTCGTAACTTAACCCCCAAAAAAGGAGCAGAGTTCTTTCATAGCCCACTGATGGTATTTAAAGTTTCTCAGTGCTTCTTATGAGGTTCTTGCACTCTTTTCATGACTGATAGTTCCTGTTTTCTATGGCATCTTAAAAGAGAAGCCAGTTTGAATGTTTTAATCATGAGTAAGAACAAAAGGTTCATTTGCACCAGAAATGTTTTCAGAGGCCTGGTATAAACAAAGATGGCTTAGGGTCTCAGATACTAACAGTGTAGCTGTTTCAATATAAACTGTAAGCTGTGCAAAACTGTTACAGAGGCCATAAAAGGCTGCCATGCTAAGTAAAAATTACATTATCTAACCATTAACAGGGTTTCTGCGGGTTAGTAAAAGGTAGTAAATTAAAGGAGCTCAAATTAAGGCTAGTAAAAGGTAGTAAGAGAATTGAATTGGTAGTAAATTTTTCATCACCCCTTCAATATATTTTGACTTTTCCATTGATGCAAACTTTTTGTTTTAAGTTCGTTTAGCTATAAAATCTGTATAAAAATATAATTACTCAGCAGGACCTGAGCTGACGTTGATAGACTTGATTGGTTCCACTGTCCGATTTGGTGTGCGCATGCGCGGTGCTGCAACCGCTTAATCGGGACGCTGCTGCCATGAATCAAACGTGCAGATTTCAAATGACGTACCAGTTTTTAAATTACGTTGCTAGGCCACGTAAAACCAGAGTTCTGCCCAATAATTTATGCCATGCTTTTTCCTGTAAATTGTCCTCACCTTCGATGCGCGTTTTGTGCAGAAATAAAGGGCAAAAACGCGAGTTTCGTCGCACACATGAGTTGGTCCTGAAAAAATGATACCAAACAAGACAGGTAAACAGCTTCTAAGGTCAACTATGGCCAAATATACCCCGGACCCCAGAAGGGTTAAGTCGATCATGGGGAATGATTGAGAGGCATTTTGTAAAGTGTGCAGAAAAAATACAAATTTGACCTGGAACGGTGTGACGATGATCAAATCACACTGAGCATCCACCATTCACCAGCAGAAGATCCCTATTTTGTTTTTTGGTGCTACACAAAGCACTGCAACTGCAACCTCGAGGTCAGCTACAAGCACAAGTATTGCCTTCACACCTCAGCAGCAAACCAGTATTCCAATATTCTATTGGGAAATAAATCATAGGCTTGGGAAACTTGAATTTTATTGCTTTTTGTTTATATCCTTAAAAAACAAACTTCCTAAGTCTTCTTGTAATGCGTTAGAAATATTAATATTAATTCTGCTGTGAATCCACCACTATCCCCAAAAAGGTTAGTGCTGGTGAATTTGTAATAAATAAGTAAATTTGTAATAAGCAATTAAAAATACCAAATAAATTTTTTTCTTTGAATAACACTGAGCATCACAGTTGAATGACATTGCATAGTCAACAGTAGTTTAAAATGGCGTATTTTTAAAAAATGAGATGTCAGCTAATGCCCATCACAGTGGTACAAAATACTTTTTGTTAACTACCAGCTAATAAAAAGCACAATTAAGGACCAGCAGATTAAGAAGCTTCAGCCCCCGTGAAACCAGGACTTGTCCCTGTGTTGGCCTCATTTGAGTGATCGTTCTCCAACTTGCAATTAAAAACATGGTTACGGTCCACCGTGACACACAGAGACTCACGCTTGTCCCTGATGAATGTCCTCACAGACATTTTGAACATTTTGCCCCTCATGAGGAAATTTAAACCCCTGAGCACCAAGTCACATTTGGAGTATTATCTGTGTGCACTCAGATGAAGGTAATCCTTTGGACTGTTTTGAGCTGCCGCTTAGCAGTTTACCATGATCATTAAGCAGTAATTTTAATTACTACCTTGACTGTACTGTATGCTGTGCAAATTTGGGCTGGGTAAAATGTCCATATTTGGATAGATTCTAGTCAATAAGTTTATTGTATATCTTGCCTGTTGTGTTTTAAGAGACTTTACAGTTGCAAGACTGGTGTTTAATGGTTCATACTGAATTTGCTCACGCGTGTGTGTGTGTGTGTGTGTGTGTGTGTGTGTGCGTGTGTGCGTGTGTGTGTGTGCGCGCGTGCAGTGGGAGGTTAAGGGAGAACAATCGCTCTAAATAAAAAGTGTTGACTTACTAGGAGCTCAGGTGGTACAAGTACGCCATGTGGCTCATTTTTGTGAAAGGATGATCCAGCACCTGCTGGGGTGTAATCCG
>VUQK01010970.1:2261-19405 GCA_015106715.1 Bujurquina vittata | reverse complement strand
GGGATCACGTGGGATTGTTGTCTGGTGTGGGGGGGGTTTTTTTTTTTTTTTTTTTTGTCCAAACAGCATGGCGTTCTGCACACAATATGCTAAGAGGAATTCCTATTTTTCACCCTGTTCACCTCTAAAGTCTATCTCACTGCTCCTCTTCATCACCTGCCACTCCATGAAAAATGGCCTTGGATGTAAATGACTTGTACATGTAAAGTTTTTTCTACACTCATTCTAGATTCTAGGTATTTTTATAGTCAGGAAAAAAAAAATAAGAGCGTTTCTTTTTCTCGTCTTACGATGAGAGAGAGCTGCCTGTATTCTTCTCTAGCATGTAGCGTGTACAGTATCTGTTGGGTTATTATTTTTTCTCTCGTTTTAAATCACATGCAGATATTTATTGGACTTACACTCTGTGATCTGTTCTGCTGAAAATATATTTGTACATTTTTGAATTCATAAGCAGAGGTGAATGAATCTGTGAGGGGAAATTGCTGAATTCAGAGAAAGTTCAAAGCAAAGTTGTGTAGTCTTTGGGGCAGTCGCACACAAAAAAAAAACAAAACAGCTTGAATGTGACCTGCTCAGTGTGGTGATGTGTTGAGGGCCATTGTGCTGATGTTGCTCTGACCTCTCTGGGGTTGTGATTTTAAATATGGCAGAGTCTGCAGTTTTTCTGCTGTTGTCTTCCCAGATGGAGTCAGGTACTGCGTGGAAACACGGATTTGTTATTGTATATTTCACTCGTTTGACTTGTGTTCTCACCGACGACTCGTACGCCGAAACATCCTCCGGTGGAGCTGTAGGTCGCGAGACCTCAGCGTGACGCATCAAACCTCGTATCCTGGCTCTCTCAGTTCAGCTTTCTGCCTTTTCTTTTTGGTGACGGGAGGTTTTCCCAGCAGATTCTTTATAATAGCAAAACATTTATGCTATAATGTATAAAGAGGACGACACCTGCGCACAGCAGGAAATCCAACGCTCGATTCTCTCCCTGATTTCACATTTTATTGTCTTTTTGACAGACAGTTTGATGACTGGCGACAGTTTGATTAGACAGTGAAGCCACAGAGCTGACAAAATGTTTTCTTTCAGCAGAGCTGAAGGGGATTGCACTTTAACCAGATCTACTTTCTCCATTTTACTCCTGCTTTTAAAATGACCAAAGACATATTTAAACATGTATGGATCGAGTTATCAGGGTTTGTTAACACTTTCCTGTTCTAGTAAATGGTCAAATTAAGCTCTTGGCTTACCCTGAAAGGGGGGGGGATAAAAGAAGAAACTGGCCCGCTAGTCTAAACACTGTGCCTCTGCGTCTCAAACTTTGCCTCTAAACTAACCTGATAATGAGCCCTGGGAAAAGCACTGACCACGTGACTGTCAGTTTGTTAAATTATAATGATGAAATCTAAACTGTAAATATGAGTTGTCTTCTTTTCTTTCTTTCTTTTCGTCTCACGCTCACTTCCAGTGTCCAAAGAAAGTTTGCTCAAGGCACAAACGTCACTACTGGAGTAGTGCATGGCTTACAATTATGTGACACGGGAAGATTAAACTATTGTAGAGGAGAAAAAAAGAAACTGTAAAACTATTTTCGAAGATAAATGTATAAATTATAACAGTATTGGTTACAGCTGTATATTATTTTTGGAGATCCCCACAATGATCTAAGCCTAATTGTTATTGGGGAGCTATAATTCAGTCATTGTAAAAAGAGAATTTAAAGGTAAACAGTGGAAGTAAGATTAGAAAAATAAAGGAATAAAGTGACCTGTGTGGTGGTGCCTCATTTTGTTTGCAGACACGGTGGTCGTGGAAGTGTTTCTCTGCTTCATTGTTTCAGTTTGGAAATGACCTCCTCCAAACATCCCTCCATCCATCACCGGTTACTGGACTCCCCCCGACCCATCAGCGCCATCTGCTGGTTGAATACAGGCTGCTGTCACTTTGATTTGTACCAAAACAGCTGAAATGGATCCATAATGGCTTATGCTTCCTTGTCTTTCATTTTTGACCCCTTCTACAAAAGCTGTATTTTGTGAAGTAATAATCAGTATTACTGTGCAAAATTCTATACATATATATAATTTTTTTTAATTAAATAAATACATAAATAAAAAAAAGTTGGGCTCAAACCCAGACCTTCTAGATGTCACCCTAGCTGTGAGACAGCAGTATTTGGTGTGACGACCTTTACGCTTTAACGGCCTGAATTCTCTGAGGCATCTCTCTTGTAATTTCTTCAAGCAGTCTCCACGAATAGTTCTTCAGGCTTCTTGAAGGACATTCAAAGCTGCTCTTTGGATGTTGGCTGTCTTTTGTTCTGTTCTATGTAAAGATCACAATGCAGTCCTAAGCTCCCTTCCTAGGCGCCTCAATCCCCGCTCACTCCTTACCCCAGGTGACCTCAATAGGTCACATGATATGATGGGGCAAGGTCTCACAGTGGTTTCACCCAAAACCCCTGGTGGTGATGATCGAAGCCTTATTTCACACCTTCACTTATGTCAGTGGTTCTCAAATCCAGGCCTCGCGCCCCCCTGTCCTGCAGGTTTTAGATGTGCCTCTGCTTCAACACACCTGAGTCAAATATAGAAGTCATTAGCAGGACTCTGGAGAACTTGACTGCTTATTGAGGAGGTAATTCAGCCATTTGGGCCAAAGCGATGGGGGGGGAATTATTTCTCTAGTGAGCATTTTCTGTATTTAACAGATGTGCATATGATTGATAACTGAGGCACGGCGACCCTTTGCTCCTTCATCTCCTCCGTCAGAGTATCAAGAGGAGGCTTTTAAATACTCAGGTTAGCTTAAGTTACTAGGAGCAAAAGAAGGTCACTGTTCTGCAACTGTGCTGTAGTTACAATATAACAGATCTTAACAAGAAAAATAAGGAAACTTGTAATATTTTTTAACTAGATGGTGACTCATAATAGAGATAAATTATAGAAGAAATTATAGACATTATAAATATATAAAAATTGTAAAAGAAATCCTGTAATAGAATAAGTGAGATCTGCACACATGAACCGTAAACCCTGAGAGGGTGCGCCTGAAAATGTGTCCGCATACACCTCAAAGAGTATATAGCTGCCCCCCTGAGTTTTGGGCTATTATCTCTTTGGGAATCACTTTGGTGGTGCAAAAATACTATTTATTATTATTATTATTTTTCACAAGTTTAACAGGAGAAATGGGTTCTTTGCTAATTTGTCTGTTACGTGTAGACACAACACTGGCCCTTGAGTTAGGTGTCCTTTTTTAATGCTTGAATAATTCACAGGTCTGCGTTAACAAACAAACATGTCCTCTGAAAATGAGCTGGACTGAAAATGAGTGAAGCAGCCAATATCCGAAGAAAAATGTTTGGCTGCTTGGAAGAAAATAAATCATTAAACCCATTTTATTTATACATAAATAAGGGGTGGCTCAAGTGTGGCACATAATACCATCTTACACAGCCGGGTGGGTACAAGTACTCGACAGTTACCAAGTACCCACCCAGTGTTTCCTACGCAGTACTCAATTCAGATAAAATATTCTAATTTCTTAGATGATGAAAAGTTAGTTGCTCGGTATATGGTTGAAAGGTGCCATTAAAACTTCGCTTTTTGATGTTGACATATGGGCATTAAGTGACTATTTTCAGTCCTGTTACTTTTCCTGTTTGATTTGTTTTGATTTTTCTAGATTTGTTCATCTATGTAAAGTTATCCATTGACTTGAAATCCCCCCCACAAAAAAAATCGTAGATTTCTTGAACGCTACATCGGAGCGATTATTCCCGGAACCATTTCTATCTTGCTCACCACGGACGTATTTTGGTGCTGCACTCTGAGAGTCAGCAACCCGTGCTGCAGCGTGATGTTCTCGCTGAAACGACAGCTGTGAGTGGGGGCCAAATTTCCTCTGGAAATAAAGTCTTCATTTTAACTGTGAGTGTAAATTATGCTCATGTCAATTTACGTGCAGCTGCGCATCAGTTTGACAGACTAATAGCTAAAGCTAATTCATGGACTCCAGCAGACTTCATTCTTTGTGACACAAGTGGTTGAGTGGAGGTGCATGAGTTGGGGGGGTCAAGCCTTGGTAGAAACGCTGCTGCTTGTAGGCGAATTGCCCCTGTAATATTTACTTTAAAAGCAAATGGAGCCACTAACTAGAAATCCTGATGTTCGGCTAACGGTGGCCCGGTGTTTCCGGACACTCAAGTCACCCACGGACAGTTCAGACGTCATCACGGCTCTTCAGATGCTCCACTCCTACTTGGATGAAGGACCGGAGGGCAGAACCACCTCCGCGGAGCGGACGGAGTTCAGGAGAGCTCACTACACCTCTACCCTGCAGCTCCTTGTCAGCAACATTCAGGCTGACTGGTCGCATAATCTGACAGCAGCGCAGCGCGCAGAGCTGTGGGACGAGCTCTTCCTCAGAGGCCCTCCAGAGCAGGCGCTCCTGGTGTTGATGGATGCTATAGGAGAGCTGAGGTGGGTGTTGCTGGGTGGTGGGCGAGACACATGTTTATTATCTCTTTTCCTCACCATTTGCATCTTTCTTGCCCCTGCAGAGCCACCTCAAATCTGGACCATATGGTCAGCATCACAGAGAAGTTCCTTCAGCGTGGTCGTCTCGCTGAGCTGCTGTGGGCTTATTGTCTGGAGGCAGCTCCCACTGACTCCCCGCAGCTCAGGGAGACACTTTTGGGGCGTATAAGTGCACTGCCAGACATCACTGCCAACAGGTTACATCCAAACAACAGAGCTGCTTTTCTTCCTCAGCAGTACTACCCACTGCTGGCTGCAGAAATGCTCACCGCCCTGGAGCGCACCTGCCAGGCACTCAGAGGTTAGTTGCATCTCTAAAGCAGTGGTGACAGATGCTTATTCAGGAATACTGCTGTATGATTAATTGCAATCTCTCACTCTGTAATTTGTAGATGGGACAGACTGTTCTTTGACTTTTGTGGCTCAAACACTTGGAAAAGTGTGTATCCAGGGGCACAGCGGTGAGTTTACGGATGTGTTTGGTTGTAGTTGACTCTGTAGTGGAGTAGTTCTCAAACCCCACACTTAAATAAAGGTCAGAGCATTAGAAAATTCTTCAACTAGCCTTGTACAGGCTAGTTGAGTACAGTGAACTGGTTTGAAATGATTTGAGATTTGTGACAGAGCACGCTAGCCTGCTGGAACCAGCCATTAAGTGGGACAAGAAAATATTCTCAGACTGGGCAACATTTTTCTAATTTTCTATTGTCCATTTCTGGTGTGAATTGTAGCCTCAGTGTCTTGTTCTTAGCTGACAGGAGTGGCACACATTGTGAACTCCTGCTGCTGTAGCCCATCTGCTTCAAGATTTGAGATATTGTGCATTCAGAGATGGTCTTCTACACCTCGGTTGTAACAAGTGGCTATTTGAGTTACTGTTGCCTTCCTGTCAGCTTGAAGCAGTCTGGCCTTTCTCCTCTGACCTCGGGCAGAACAAGGTATTTTTGCCCAGAGTCTGCAGCTCACTGGATGATTTCTCTTTTGTGGATCTTTCTGTGTAAACCCTAGAGACGTGTTTGCAGGAAGATCCTAGCAGATCAGTAGCTTTTTAAAAGGAGCCCAGGCCATCTGACACCAACAACTATGCCACATTCAAACTCACCTTTCTTCCCCTATTCTGATTCTCAGTTTGAAGTTGTAGCTTGCATAGGTCTGCATACCTACATGCTGCCATGTAACTGGCTGATTTACATATTTGTGTTAAGGAACAGGTGGACCCAGTTACAGTGGCTGGTGACTGTATATGGATTGTAGTGTGTGATATAACAATATTACCTACAAGGCCAAGTATAAGCTTACCTTAATGCATAATTATGGTAAGCAGTAATAATAATTTTCTTACTATCTATTCTTTTTTTTAATTGAATATTAATTACCGTTTTTATTGCTGCAGGTTTGGTCCTGGCAGTGCTGGCTCCTCGTCTGTCTGCGTGCACACGCTCAGACATGGTGTGGCAGAGGGTTTGCCGGAAGCTGCTGGAAAACGTTCCCCTGCGATGGATGGAGAGCGTGCTCACTGGGCTGGTGCAGGCTGTTAGTGGGTAAGGTGGTTGCAGGTTGGAGCCATTATGCACATTCAGTCCAGTTTTCATATTTCAGTCGGCTTTTAGTGACACCCATTTCTTGTGTGTTTTTTCAGGCCAGATGCACTAGGCAGGATCATTGGAAATCTAGTGTTGGCAAATAAAAAGGCTCAGTTTGTCTTGACTCATAAACTTCTGTTACTGCAATATAAGTATCAGGTAATACAGTAACTTCCTCCCTGATGGTCATATGTGTTACAAATGTCATATAACTTAAGGTGTTTTTCCTAGACTCAGGTTCTGAGAAGTACTCTGGGTTACCTTGCTGCAGATCGGGATCGCAGACCTCTTCTTATCCAGGTGAGTGCATGCGAAGTTTAGCAAACTAGTATGTATATGGTAGTATGTTGCATGTGTTTCTGATATATATGTGTATGTGTGTGTTTGTGTTCAGGTATTACGGTCTCTGGCCCAGGCCTGGGCTAACTCCAGTGCAGTGAAGCACACCCCTCTGGAGCAGCAGTTATACGTCAGCAAAGCGCTCCTGCTGAGTGTGAGCCTGCTGAAAGACTCTGAGATACAGGAGCTTCGCTCAGGTACAACAAAGCCTTCTCCTTGAACTCTTCATTCCTGCAAAAAGGATTATATTAAACCCCGACTGCCAGTCTGTTTTTTGTTTTGTGTTGGGGGGGGGGTGTTAAGCAAGACCTCAAAGGACATAATTTTTTAAAAAAAAAGATCACTTCCAAATCCATTATTAACTTTTCTGGAGCTTCCACATGATCTCTACTAGATAATAGATTCGTTATAGACTTGTGCAATTTGTGCACATTAAATTAAAATTGAAGTTTAGTTAATTAACAATTATTTCTTTTAATGTGTGTGTCTTTCTCAGAGTTACTTCAGTGTATGCTTGGTGGCATGCAGAGCCACCTGGACAGCAATGTGCTGCAGATCAGGCGTATGGGGATGGTGGTGGGAGAGTACCTGAGCTCCCGCATGGACATCAATGGAACCAAGCTTAAATTTGAGGTACAGTTAACCTGTAATAGAAGCAGTTACAGTAAACCGTCAGTGATGTAGCTGCTGAGTTGCTGCTGTGCTGTGTTACAGTACGATCAGGACGAGGAGACTCGTGAGCTGCTTTCTCTCTTGGTTCCCGTCGCTTGCAGTGAACCAGAGGCTGAGCCTGTAAATGGGTAGGTGGAGCACCTCTGTCACTTCTACTTGAAGATGTAAAAGATTAAACCATTGATCAGCTGATCTGTTAAGTGATGAAAACATAAAGTCCCCTCTCATTAAAGGTGCCTGTCAGGTGGTGCGTTTAAACTCCTGAAAAAATTCTCAATTATTTTTTAAATGACCATTTCTGATTCTGATATATCTTAACTGGAATGCGGACGTTTTGTACATGGATTTAACAATGAATAGCAATGTGCATTACTTTCCTTGTTTGCATAGGTCATGGACAAATGTACATTATAGAGTTTTTAAAAAAATGTTAAGATTTAACTACCAGCAGTTGTTTGGGCACATCTCGAGTGGACTCGACTCAGCTGGCTGCCAACTGATTGTATTGTGGTTATATTCCTGTAAAACAGGAAGGTTGCTTGACAATCTCATTTTGCAGCAAAAAGTAACTAAAGTGAGAAACTTTATCTCATTGGATAAAACCGATATTGAAAAAGTTTAATTTTAAGGACATAATTTGCAGTTTAAACAAGGTGATAAATCGCATTATGTTATTTGCAGTACTCAGCACGTCACAAAATGTGAAGAAATCGTATCGCGAGTGAAGAATTGTGACAATAAATCATGGGGTAAATCACCTTTTAAAGAAACATGCTTCTACGCTAGATAATCCTAGGTTCTAGAGCAGGGGTGCCCAAACTTCCGCCCCGCGGTCCACGTCTGGCCCCGCCCCCTACTTCCGGTCTGCGAATTGATGTCACAAATAACACAATTTATCCCTTTAAGTTACTTTTTTGACATTTAACCTTCCCCTCCAACTAAGAGGGTTAAGCGAAATAATACTAAGACAGCATACTAAATGTACTCATTTGAATATCGTATTGTTAAAAGCAGGACAGACGCATGTTTCCTAATGTGTTACACTGCCTGTTGCCAGTGTTTGTGAACTGTGGAGCCCAGCTGTAGTATTTGGAGACATATGGTTGATATTGGGCTTCAGGGGCCCGCTTTGCTGTCTTTCACTCCATAATGCTTTAAATGTTTTCAATGGCTCATGGGTGTGCAATTTGATCCTTTTATGGAGGCTCGTTTTACTGTTACAAGATGTGCAAAATGTGGTTTAGCGATGTCTCGATGAATAAGCAGGAGCTTCCTTGAAGAATGAAAACAATGACCTGGAGGCACCACATGTTTTTCCAGGACCTGCATATGATTCAGTTATCTATAAAACTCTACAACAGTTCTGCTTTTGGTGACAGATGAACACACCTGTCACTCCCCGCTGCAGTTTCTGAGATTTCTAGCATATATATTATTTATTAATGCTAATTACACTACTTTTGAGTCATTTTTATTTATTTTTTTATTACTGTTGTGTATATTTAAACTTGATATCACAAAGCCACTACTATGGGTCTGTGTGTTATACTATTTTTATTCTCTAAATTGCTGTTGTAACACAGTGATTAATGTTGTTATTGTGTATTTGTAGATAAAGAAATCCCCAACTTTTTTTTAATATTGCAATGTGTAATGTAATCTGCAGACCTGACTCTCCTGAAGAGACCGTTGAAACGGCTGAATCAGCTCAGAATGCATCATCACAAAACACACCTGGACCTCTGCCGTTAAAACCTGATCCAGACTCTGATCTTGATAGGTAGATATTAGCTTTATAAGGCAGTCAGTAAAATTAACAAATTTTTTATAACGTTTATTACATGTTGAAAGGAATAATAGAAGTGCATTAATAACCTTTTTATCATCCCAGTGATGATGAGCTCACTCCGTATGATATGTCTGGAGATCAGGAGATCAGTAAGGCGTCCCCACCTCGCTACCTGCGAGACTGTCTGGAAAGTATGGCTCCACTGATCTAATCTTTGTCTTATATGATCACCTGTGTCGTTTCCTAACTCCAGCATTTCCTTATGTTTTCGACTTCTCTAGTTTTATTGTCCTCTGAGGACCCGGTGCGTGTGGAGCTCGCTTTGAAAGCGGCTGAGAGTTTGGTGCGGAAGAAGCCTTTTGCAGCCAGAGAGGTAAGACGGGAATGATGGAGATCTAAAGCACAGTGATTTGAATATTTCCTCTGGAAGCCAATCGTAAACCTGATTTGGCGTAACAGTTGGTGGTTTCATTTTTGTTTTCAGATCAGTGTCCAGATGTCCAAAGTTCTTCTTCATATGGAGGACAAATACAGCATTACTGGCTTCCTGTTTCTCAGACAAGCGACTATGGTGGCGCTCGCTGTCACTGACTGTATTCCTGTATGATTTCCTTGGCTCCCAGCAGTGTTTGCCTTGTCTTAACAAAATACGCACAGCTCAACACAGTGTTATTCACAATCCAACTGTGTCTTTGTGTCCTCTGATAGGTAACACAGTATTTAACCACAGAGTTTTACTCCTTGAACTACAGTCTCCGCCAGAGGCTTGATATCTTGGAGGTAAAACAAGTGGTTATGCGCCTTCCAACGATGATTTTCACAATCAGTGCGCTCACTTTCATTCATGTAATTATGATTTCTGTTATTTGGTGTTGTAGGTCCTTGCTTTAGCAGCTCAAGAGCTCTCTAGGCCAGTCACTGAAAAGAGAGCTCCACCCATAAGCTCTGCTGAGTCGACTCCATACCCAGGTGACAACCCTCTTCACTGGCAACAAGTAGTAGAAAGGCGAATCCAAAGCAAGACAAAATGCCTCAGTAAGGTACTTGCAGACTTTTTTCTCTCCCTGTTTTGGAAATCGAGTGAAAAGATTACTCTTAAAAGCTTCAGTAATTTTGTGTCTTTTTTTTTTTTTGCTGCAGAGAGCTACACAGAATGGGGGAAAGGCCGCCCCAAACCGCTACGCCCCTGTTGCCGGACACTTCTTTTTTCCTTTGCTTAAAAACTACGACAAGTAAGCGTGTCCTTTGTTATACTTTTTTGGATAAATGCGTAAGATTATATGTGTTTAATACATAATACTTTCCTGTTAGGCCTCAGGTGACCTTTGACCTGTTGGGCAGTGACCACCTGGTACTGGGGAGGCTGATCCACACTTTGGGCCTCTTTATGCATCTGGCAGTCAGTGCACCGGTACTTTCATGCATTTGTCCTTCTCTAGCCGAGGATTACCCCGATACAACCATTTTAGTCTAGATGCTTGTTCTACATCTGTGCACACATATGAAATACTCCTTATGATGAAATGATTATTTTTTTCCAGATAGCTGCACAGATGGGCCGCGCTTTGCTGGACTTTGTGTGGGCACTACGCTACCATACTGACCAGTATGTGTTGTTCATCTCTCTGTTTGTCTCAGTATGAAATTAAGAAGAGTGTAAAATATTTCTGGTCATAGGTTTCATGCTGCTAACCTTTTGTTGTCATCTCATCTGGATTCTGTGTGTTAAAGGATGGTGAGACGAGGGGTACTCTTTGCCGTTTGCTCTGTGTTTCTGAGTATGCCCAGTCAAAACCTGCTGGTGGACCTCAGCGATCAGCTGTTTGAGACCAGATCTTGGCTAGCAGGTAAAAAAAAATGCTGGTGGTGTAATATTTAAATGACATTTAAATATTTCTGCACATCTTTTGAAAGAAAAGGCCCAATACTGCCTTAGCAATCTTCCTTTAGTCCAGTGGTTCTCAAATCCAGGTCTCTTGCCCCCCTACCCTGCAGAGACGCATCTAAAACCTGCAGGGCAGGGGGGCACAAGACCTGGATTTGAGAACCATTGCTTTAGTCACACAAAAAGATACTGCACAGCTGGATTGGACATTTCTGGGAAGCGGACGACCAAACAGAATGAACTGCAGTACGTGGCTGTCTTTGATGTGATTGGCTGATAAATGCCTGTGTTATTTTATTTAATTTTTTAAGACCATCTTAAAACAAAAGCCAGAATATTTGGAGGTTGACTGCCAGCCAGTCTGTGTATGTGTCTATTTGTGCGCGTCTCTTCTTGGGTGTGTTTGAATATGTTTGTGTGTTTCTCTGTGTCCCTGTGTGAGTTGCCTGTCATTCATCTTTGTGTGTGTGTAGCTGCACTGCATTAACTGCTAAAATACAGTCACTCTGGGCCAAATCCCTGTTAAATTTTCCTCTGTGCACCTGTCGAACAACTGCTTCTAAATCAAAGACCGTAGCTCATAAGGACCTGTTCTACACATCCATGTGTTTTTATATTCCTGAGGTCAAAAATGTGGTCATGGGAGCAGTTTAAAAAGGGTCTCTGGCCTGGTGTTGAGAAAATCCCCCTAAAATTACAATTGATCTCTGTGGTGGAGTACTCCCTGTACTTAGATCCACGCAGTTCAAAAAGTTTACATCTGGCAGGGTTGAGACGAACATTGTTTGAAAGAAGAGGAGCAGCACTACGTTTTGAGGGTAAAATGATGGTTGTAGAGTTAAAACTGTGAACACAGAGGCTTTAGAAAGAGAACATTTTCAGATGAATAATTCAAATGCCCCCACTCTGACAGTTGGAGCTCTTCCTCTAACTGCCAACGTTCCATCCAATACACACAAGCATGAAACAAACTTGAACTGAAGAAAAATCAAAGATATTGAAAAGATAAATATAAGCTGAATAGTTCAGTGTCTTGGCATCGTGTTTTGCCTCTTTTGGGACAATAAAGGCTACTTCTTTGTATGTATTGCCCCAGACTTCGACAAGGCCATATAAGTGGGCAGCAAAGTAGGCGGAGTGATTTGTAATGCAAAAGATGCTTTACGTAATAAAGAAAAGGATGCTTGAAAAGATTCACACTAATAATAAGGCTCCTCTCCACAGACGTGGCTGAAGGAGACCCTGATGCAGATTGCAGGAGCCTGGCCGTGCAGAGCCTGGTGCTGCTGGATAAGAGCCTGAAGAAGCAGCTACAGGATCCACAAGCACTGACTGTGGGGTCATGATCACAGCGTCCGCACTGAACAATGACATTCTGTGTGTGCGTGCGAATACTCACACATGCAGATGACTTTATCTCGAATAAAGAGACTAGGGTGCTGACTGTGATAGAAGTCCTGTTCTGGATATTTACTGGCTCGAGGGGCCGACCTGGCAGAAGTGGATGATCCCGATGTCCGCTGATCTCAGGAGCTTTTTATTGCAGGTGCTGTTTCTTCTTCATATCCTGGAGCAAACAGCCAACCAAGGAGGAAACATCTTCTCATATGTACTCATACATATGAGAAGGTACATACATACACACATGTTCATGGTCAATTTATGGACCAAATGCAACATTAGAATGAAGATTATGTTTGCCTTACATAAAAGAATGTTTGGAGAAAGAAAACTTTTGTTCTGAGCATATCTTTTTCAGCTTTTTTCCAGTATGAACTCTGGTTGTTTGCGGAGGCCATCCAGTGAATATTCACATGCACTAATAATAGAAATATTGCTTTTACCTGCTGCTGTCAAAGTCAGAGGAAAGTCTGCCTCTGCATCTCACGGTGAAATGAGTCCAAAATGTCCAGTTTATACTTTTCATTACTATTTGAATTGATTTGGCTTGTTAAATATTTGTATTGTTCAAAAGCTGAATGTTGCATAATTCATACATGTTTTGCCTCTCTACGGTTTGAAATTAACACTTCTCCCCAAATGTTGGTCTAAAAGAATGAAGCTAAAAGTGCAGTTGGCTGACAGTTTTGTGCATAAAATAAAGACTGAATATGTTAATTTTTGGTTAAAGCTGCTGTATGTCCAGTGAGTTTTATTGCTTTGTTGTGGCAGAACTGCTGAAATCGAATGTGAGGATTGACCATTGTAACAATAAATGCAGTTTGGTCCATACATTTTTGAACAAAGGTATAGAATTAACTGTTTAGGAATTAGATATTCATATACACTAGCAAATGTAATTGGAGAAACTATATTTTAAATATAAGGATTGTTTTTAATACTTGGACGCAATCCTTTGAAGAGCCCATCACATCACCAGATGCTGTGATTCGTCCCTTGAGATGCTGCCTGTGAGTCTGTCCAGTTTTCTATTCAGGAATGTAAAAGCTGCTTTGTTGGGACGATATCATGTGACTGGTTTACCTATTGAAGAATATCCCATTTCTGTGCCTTAAAAAACTCTTTGCTTTTGCTCTGCAGTATGGGTTGGGTCATTATTCATTTGCACTGTGAAGCAGTTTTGAGCATTTGGCTGAGAATGAGCACAGAACAAGTGGTTAGCAGTGCTGCCTCACAGTTTGAATACCATCTGGAAGGCCTGGGTTCGATTCCACCTTGGCCCGGCCTCTCTCTTACTGTGTGGAGTTTCCCCATGTCTGCGTGGGTTTCCTCCCACAGTCTAAAGACATGCACTTACTGGGGTTAGGTTAATTGGCTAATCTAAATTGCCCATAGGTGTGATTCACACCGTGTGAATGTGAGTGTGAATAGCCCTGCGACAGACTGGCGACCTGTCCAGGCTGTACCCTGCCTCTCGCCCTATGTCAGCTGGGATAGGCTCCAGCAGGAGGGTTTTCCTGTCTGACTGACAGGTTTATGAGGGTGTACCTTGTTTGCATCAACATCTCTTGGGACGTGGTATTGAGATTTCAAGTGACATACTACCAGATGCAAGTTCAACACTGTGAATCAACTCCAGATCTTTAATCTGCTTAATCTGTCATTGAATAATAAAGGGAACAGGCCTCACCTGGCCATGAAACTGCTTGTCATTCAAATGTACATTACATTACTTTGGAGTCTCTAAAAATGGGGCACTATCCCCAAAAACATGTTTACCAAGAGCAGCCAATTACAGGAAATTTGGTTTAAAGGGAGGGGCGGCCATCAAGGGAAGACAGAATAGAATAGAATAGAATAGAATGGAATAGAATAGAATGCCTTTGTCATTATACAGGATGTACAATATTGGAGATATGAAGGGAAATTGCAGTGGCATGGGGACCTAACCCTCCAAATATACACCTGTGGACTCAGCCTGACCACCTGTTGAAGGTAATAGGCTAACAGCGCACAACTGCATTTAAAGCACTCATGTACGTTCACGTTAACTTGTGAAATGTTATGTCTCAGCAGAACCAGCACCAAGCCCCGTCACATTTTTACACAAAATAATGATTAAAATACTGTCACCTCCACTCAACCATTCACTTCGCCTCTCATTCATACCCTCCTTCCCTCGTTAACACAATCTATAATCAAATGTAGAAGTCATCAGCAGGACTCTGGAGAACGTGACTGCATACTGAGGAGGTAATTCAGCCATTTGATTCAGGTGTGTTGGATCAGGGACACGTCAGGACGGGCTCTCGAGGCCTGGATTTGGCTACCCCTGCTCTACACTGATGATCACTTTATCAGGTGTGTTTGATCTGCAGCTCCTGGCTGCTGCTAACACAGAGTCTCTGATGAGGTTTGGAGCAGGACTGAAGCTAACAATGAGCCCACAGTCTGCTCTGCACCAGCCCAACATCACCACTGCACACTGAAGCACTTTAACCTGCACTCACTGTCCTGTAGAAACTCTGAATAACAGCAAATTATTGTGTTTGATTTACTGTCACAGACGCTCTGTGATCCAAACTGTAGAACTGCTGTAAAAGTGACCAGTTGTACTTTGACCTTTAACTTCTCTGCTCTGTGTTGTTTCCTCTTTCAGAGCAGAAAACCATCTCAGCTGAGTTTGGACATGACGTCACTCTGACATGCCGAGCTCCAAACAACAACAACACAATTGTCGAGTGGAGCAGACCCGACCTGGAGCCAGAATATGTCTTTGTCAATCGGGATGGTCAGTTTATTCCAGACGAGCAGCATCCATCTTTTAAGAACCGGGTGGAGCTGCAGGACAGACGGATGAAGGATGGCGACGTGTCTGCCATCCTGAAGGATGTGAAGATTATTGACACTGGAACGTACAAATGTCGTGTCTTAATGGGAAAAAACGAGTTCATGGGCGCTCCTCAGCATCATCACCCTGAGTGTTGCTCCTCCAGGTGAGTGAGCAGAGTTCAGTGTGTCTGTGATCAGAGGTGAAGCTGCTTCCTGGTTGTTGTTTTTTTTTCTAAAGATGTTGTTGAGACTTTGTAGAAAGCCGCTGGAGGAAATGGATCCTGTTCCTCACGCTTGTTTCTACCTGCAGGTCCAACAGGAGGAACCACAGAGGATGGAGGGAAGAAGGGAGGAGGATGGAGGATCTGTTGGCCTGATCGTGGGTCTGCCGGTCTCTGCTGTGCTTCTTGTTGCTGTTGTTGGTTTTGTGATCTACAGGAAACACAAACAGAATCCGGATCCATGTCTTCCCCCTGATGAACTGCAGCCTGTTTGAAGTGTCTGAGTTTCCAGCTGAACTCTGGGTCTCCTGCTCCAAACTCTCAGAGCGGTCAGAGACTGATGATCCCGATCATCCAGCAGACACACAAACACCACTGACCATCATCGGACCTGTTCACACTGTTAGTGTGTCTGCGACTGAACTGCAGGAGATTATTTGATGGCCTGTGTGTCGATGCTGGAATAATCTCATTGTTCTGTGAAGTTTTCTTTAAGCTCTGCAGTTTGTTTGCAGGCTAATCCTGTAACGAGCTCTTCAGGCTCGGATTTATTTCCTTCAGTTTCTTTGTGCGTTTGTTCGTTTGCTAATAAAGTTTCACAAACATGAGTCCTGGAGGTGTTTCTTCATTTGCTTTTTGGATTTGTGGAAGTTTTTTCCATCAGCAGTTTGTGACCTGCTGAACCAGCTGATGCAGATTGGATCTGATCTGGAATCAATCAAAGCTTACATTGTTGTAATGACCTCATTCGTCTTCCTTCTACCAACACACAGTTTCCAGTGATCTTTCTCTCCTGCATGCTGCCCTCTGCAGCGTCTTTACACTGAAAGGTCACTGAAAGGTCAGGGGAGGTGTGGGTGCTGAACGTGCTGCAGCACCCCCTGGTGGCCTGGAGGCTTTATTGATTCTTTGATGACCATCAAGAGTTTCTCTTCTTCTGCTGATTGATTATGCGTCCATCACTTAATCATTTTGTAATGTTGTTGAGACACAGCTCAGCTCCTCCCTCGCGTTGATGAGTGGAGTAGCACACACAAGGATGATGGAGCGCCTCTTTGGCACCGTGTGTTAACACACCTGCAAACTGCACAGACCTCTACACTGATGATCTGTTGATCAGGTGTGTTTGATCGGCAGCTCCTGCATCATTATCCTGCTGCTAACACAGCTAAAAATAACATTTTTCACAAAGCTTACTTTGTCTGTAGTTACTGCCGTCCTCTGTGTCGGCGCTGATGCTACTGTCGTTAGACCCACCGGGCGGATAGGAAGTTTTCTCACACTGAACGGTCTAAAACGCGTAAATTTGTCTAATTAGGATCAGAGGATCAACAGAGACTACCTCTTTTTTTAAAATAGTTACGACGAAGGGAAATAAAACGGCTAGAAACGACTGTAAATAAACATAATAATTCACCTTAATCAGAAACGCAGTTCAGTCAAGGCCATTCTGTCCGTGATCGCTTCGGTTTGGGGGTTTCAGGGGGGGCTCCTTGCTGTTTCAGCTCCGCCAGTCGAACCCTGACTGCTGGTTTTAACCCGTTTTCCCCTCCGACGTTGAAGCTGCTGCTCCCGTGATTGGTCGGTGCGCTCAGGTATCGCGAGGCGGGGCCTCCTGGAGCGGTCATTCACCTTCCGACCGTCTCCGCTGAAACATCCGACTCTCCCAGCGCCAACCCGATCGGGAGGTCAAAGGTACGTGAGGGTTAGGGACATAGGTGAAAATCCGCAAGTAGCGGCGTTATATTTTTTATTATATTTTTATTTTACTATTTATATACAGGGGTTGGACACTGAGACTAAAACACCTTTCATTTCAGTGTGGCGGGGGTTTCGTGGCTAAATTGGACCAGCCTGGTGGCCAATCTTCATTAATTGAGTAAA
>VUQK01010969.1:0-12784 GCA_015106715.1 Bujurquina vittata | reverse complement strand
ATATCCACAAAATTTTTTTTCAGGGTGTTGCTTTTTTTTTTTTTTTTTTTTGCGGCGCTTCAGAAAAAGGGCGGAAAAAAAATCGCAGCCAAATCAACACAAAGCGTGAGATCTGTAGACCACTAAATCACTAATGTTATACAAGGTCTGCCCCCTGTGTTTTATATAGCCAGTTGCCAACCAACTCCCACAGATGAATCCACAGCTGCACTCATTTTGCACAGAGTTTACCCACATGAACAAGTTCACTGGAGTCATGCTACCATCACACATGAATTACCTCACAGAGAGAAACACATCTCTGTACAATTTAGCAACAATAAACATCTTATTTTTACACATATTTAACTATTTAGCAGTAGATTAAAGGAAATGAAGACCTAAAAAGATCCTCAATGTCAACAGTCAAGCATTTCAGAGTCTACAAAGCTTCTGCGACTCATGTCATCCTTGCTTTTGTTTTGCTTAAAATTCTGGTGTCTACACAGCAGTTTTGTGCTGTTTTTTTGTTTTTTTAAGAAGGTTTATAATTTTTTTTTCCAGAGTGCAGGCATCAGACGTAGTATATTTGCCATTCATTTCTCAAAAGCTGCGCTATAACAGCCTGTCCATTGATTCGCTCAATCCTCACTGAGCAGTTGCAAGCCATGCCAGCTTCTTTTCCCTTTTAGACATTACCACAGATCTATGGGAAACTGTCAGATCATGTTCTGTTTTTTAGACTCAGACCCCTGAAGGCAGAAGAGAACTATACCAGAGAATGCAAGCCTCCACCATGTTTACTCACATATATCAGGCCATGTCATCTGTTACGTGTTGCAACATCTGCACTGTGGCCAGTTAATATTGTTATGCAATGCTGCTGCTGTGCCCGAAATCCCCAAAGCGTGCCACCGAAAAATAAAGACCTTAAATACTGCTCGTTAACAGTTCTCTAAGTCCTTGTAAATAAGTTTACGGTTTAAAATTGGCATATTATGCAGATTAATATGGGAGTATTTAAAGACAAAGAAACTTTCTGATGACACTTCATTAGCAATAATTCTTTTGCAGCTCAAGAGACCAAAGCCAATAATATGAATTAACAAGGTTAAACCCCTCGCCTCATATTCCTGTCTTTTGTAAGGTTTATCATCCCAAGAGCCACTGCTGACACATATTTTATTTCTTTGACTAACAACTAAGAACCAATTATTTAAATGTGAATAAGGATAATTTCTGTTTTTGTTGCATTTTTTTATTTAGTATCCATTTAACTCAACCGGATATACCTGTCATGTAACCGCTGTAGCGGCAAAACATAAAAAGATGTTATGAAAACTGATAATGGCCACTAACTGGTGAAAATGACTGTTAACCCACTGCCGAGCAAGCTGCAATGGGGATGAAAAGAGCCCGAGCAAACATGTCATGGCCATGTAAACCTCGCGCTTCAGCAGTCCTCAGAACAAATAGCTCTTTCTAGCTCTGATCTTTGTCCAGCTTTGCAGTGTGTAATGTCCGCCCTTCATCTGCTTGGCTCACACATGAAGTTTATTGTTTACATACAGAAAAGTCAAGAAATCCTGTGTCCTTACTGTGCCAAACCAAACCCAATCAACACGCTGCGGGTCACAGACACACTGGCGAGAACGCAGGCCTTTGAATGTTGAGTAATGGTTGCATCAATCATCATATTGACTAAGAAGGCACTGCATAAAATACATGCAGGATACATGTTATCTGAGTGCATATACTTTTTAATATTTGGCATCTCTTAAATATTTCCTCTTTAGTCCATGTGTTCTGTGCATGTGTATTTGGTTTTTACCCCTCGCACAAGGAGTTTTGGTCACGACACACTTCCTCCTCTCTGTCTCTGGAGCACAGGTCTGCGAGGGTACAAAAGGAGGAGACGTGTCCGGACTGTGAACCTGCGGAAGGGGTGCACGAACCCGGGACTGGGTGCCTTTCTTAAATCCGCACGTTTTGTTTTTCTTCATGCAGGAACCCCATTGGCTCCATTCACCCAATTCACACTCTGAAGCACGTTGACCTGTGACCAAGAAATAAATAAATAAATACATAAAAATGTGGAAACGACCGAGGTATTGAGTGAATGGTCCACAGCTCACATTTGCTTCACAGCCTCTTCATCTGCTTTTTACAACTCAGCAGTTTTAACTGAGGATAATGAGTTTAACTAAATCTGAAAACAATTTTTGCCTGTTTGATCTCCGATGAGAGAAGGGCAGATTGAGGAAGTTGAAGGAACCTGAAAATGCTGCGCACTGTACAGCATACAGTGCATGTCACAAAGTCTTAGTTTTTAGGGTCCTTTTTAGTATATTCACTTTGGATGAGCAGGGCTAATTTAAAAAGAACATTATGTGATGCCAAAAAGGCTACTCGGGACTCCAGGTCTCTGAAACACTCTGCCAAGATGCCTGGAGAGCTTTTTTTTTTTTTTCATGACAGAATAACGTTCACAAGGAAAAAAAGAACAAAAAGGGACAGCTCGAGAGTTTGTTTTTTTGCGTAAGAGTTCACTTCACTTCTCTTTTCCAGACCTGAACATAGATGCCTGATGAAATGAAGTGATAAGTATAGCTTATAGATTCCAGCAAGTTGCTGTCAGCAATATTTGACTTCTGGAGTTGGTAAGCAGTAAACAGAAGGAAAAAGGTCACTCACCGACACACTCCATGGTCTCATTAACGGTGCGTTGACCTGGAGGGCAGCTGACATAACATCTCCCACTGTGTGAATACAAGCCCTCCTTACATTTTGTGCAAAAATTGCGATTGAAACACTCTTCACAATTGTCTATTTTACATTCTGCAAAACACAGGGAGACAGAAAATCAGTGAGTAATCAGTCAGTTTAAAGTTGCATTGAGTCTGGTGATGGTAAGTGTTATTGTTCAGCCTTCAAATTTTTGGTTCTGTTCTGAAACTTTTCTGAGTTTATCATAGAAATAAGTATTCTTTTTATGGAATATTAATTGTTCTCCTTCAGGATTGTGGAGAGAGAGAAAAAGGGGAACTTAAATTTTATTTCCCCTTTATTTATTACTGATTAAACAATATGGGGTCTATTAAGGGGGAGTAACCCCTCTCTAAAGAACACGTGCACCACAGCCCTTGTTTTTTGGGAAACAGGGTGTGAATGAGTACAGCCAGAAGTCTATCCCTTTGCTAACTTTCTCAAAAGTGGGTTTTTCCGCACCTTAGACTCATTAAATCTCTGACTTAAACAACCAACTTCTTGAAATCTGGATAATTAGAACCATAAAAGGATAGAAACCAGACATCATAAAGGACTCCTAAAAGCTCAAGCTTCAGCATGAAAGGCGTTTCCTTATTTATTACATCTGACAAAAACAGCGAAGGCAGGTGGAAATATCTCTGTATAGAACATATATTTATTGCTATAGTTGCTGTAATGATGTATGCTATAGTTGGGAATGTCTACTCTGCAACTGGTCCAATGCCAAGATCAGAAACGATAAAACTTTGAATCACTCACTGGGATCCTAAATATTCTTCCTACTCCTGATTATTATTTTTAAATCCTTGACAGGTAAATTTGACAGTGCTGACATTTGTAGCCCTATAATGTAAGACATGTGTTCGTAATAAGACATTGTGGAATGATATGTATAAAGTCAGATGATTGGCTAATAACCCAGGTTAGTCACTGAGGGCCTCTGAAAAGAATTCAGCCCCTTCTCTAACAAACTAGGACCGTGACTGAATGCTGCATATGAATGGGTTTGAATTTCTTTCAAAGTGCTAAAAATACAAACAACTGTCATTTGTGCTGATGAAACAAACTTTACACTGAAAATAAATGGAGCCCAGTGTGTCCTATTGTGCTAATTTAGAATAAAATACCTACTAAAATTTCAACTTCTGATTTTTAAATCTCCATATCTGAAATATCCAGTTTTGGAAAAAGTTGCGTCATTCTAGCCAGAATTTTGTCTACCTTTGGTTTATGAAATTATTAATAAGCATCTGCTGACAGTTGTTGTAAAGAATGGCTGTGATAGAAAAGAGTAAAAACAAAGCGATGAATGTCACTAAAGCAATAAACGTCACCGAATGTGGTGATGATGAACGACAAAGCAGCCCCCATTATGTTTACCTTAAAACAAGCTGTCAAATGTTTCTGGGCAAAGAATAATCACAAGTTATTTAGTGCAGGCTAATATTCAAAGATACCTTTCAGGTACTAAGTTAATTGAAATGTATACAGACTGTACTGTGCGTGATACATATATAAGGTTTCATCAAACCAAGACTATCATGGACTGTGGCCTGGCATGAACCCTGCACATGAAGGCTAAATAAAAAACACAGACATCCTCTTAAAAAACAGACAAACAACAATGCATTAGAAATGTTTTGGTTGGGATTTTTTTCCAGTCCTGTTTTCTGCCCACAAATAAGGGGAAACAGACAACAGACGGAGTCACTGGAACTCCCTCATAAAAGTAAGCAATGCGAGTTTGGTAAGTACTGTGAATGTGATCGTGTTTTTACCCACATTCCAAATGAGCCAAACCTGCCTATAACCAGAATGAAGAACATTTCAATCAAAACTTATACTGACATTCGTTTTGATTAGCAAATAATTTGCTGTAGTTGGTATGTTTGTCCCTCTTTCTACAAGCAACAAATGATTGAGTCATCTAGGAGCTACTTATTATATTATTACTCTTTGCCTCTTGTTGGTGTGCATTCTGTAATAAAGGAGCGTGTGGTATTCATTCATAAACATGATCATATAGATGAGACAATATGGAAATCACATAAACTGCAGGGCAAATAGAGCATCAACTTTTGCATTAACAGTTTGTCTTTCCTAGATTCACAAAAGGATTAAGGAAAAAAAAAAAGTCAAACATTTGAAAGATACACAAAACAAAACTTAAACAGGTGAAGATGAACCGAGGATAAACAGATCGCTTCCGCAGGCTTGTTTTGAAACCAGATGTGTGGAGTTTCACAGAGTAAGAAGTTAGCTGGATCCTTTTACATAGTTGGAGGTTTCCACATGTGTATCTACAAATTTAAAGTGCCTGCTTGCATCCTGCTGGTGTATCACTAACACTTGCATCATTCCATGGTCAAGAGTGTAGAACACAAATTAAAACTCACGGGTGCATCGGTTATTGCCTTCTGGGTTCCTCATGCCAAAGTATCCCACGGGGCAGGAGGCAAGGCACACGCCTATCTGACGGATGTCATTGCGCTCCAAGAAGATGAAGAGCTTGGGCTTGCATTTAATGCAGCCATTATACTCAGAACATCGGTCACAGCCTTTGGGGCAAGATGGGGGCCCCTCAGTGCTAACTGTGGAAACATAAGGTAAACAATAAGAAAGGAAAAGCCACACTGAGGTAGGTAACAGCATGGTGTACCAAAAAAATAAATTGTTTCCAGGCACATATGAATTTTAATGAGGAAATAAAAAGGGCCAATAGTCAACAACCTGCCTATTAGAAAAACATCAGGGACTGCAATATTTTTCTGGCATCTCTGTGAGTCATAAACATGCAAGCATTTAATGTTCCAACAAACAAGGGTTAAAGCTTAATCTAAGGGGGTTTGGCCAGACATGAACAGTTACTCACTGTTTACTTCAGACTGCTTGCTGGAGATCCTTTACAGATTTTAACTTGGAGAAACCCAGGTAACTGGGACTGACTGTTAACCAAGAGCCTCTCAGATTCAGGAAACTCTTTCTGGGGTCAGTCAGAAATGGTCTAAGAAAACCGCAGCGGTGACCGACATGGACGAAGTATGATTATGGAATGTGTTGAACCAGCGAGTGATTTAGTGGTACCAACCAGGTTTGAAAACGCACTGCAGATTCATTTACATTTCCCTTAATCTAATACCAGATTCGGAGATGAATCCAATTCTGTCATTCTCCAATAAGGCAAACTCCCAATACACACAACCAGCAATCTAAATCATTTTGGAGTAAATTGTATAAAAGTGCACACCATTTTTGAGGACCCATTCTGGGACGCCTGAGTTGATTTACAGTTGTTTACTTTCAGCTAAAAATACATGCACTCTTATACAGCCTGACATCCTGCCTCCCTGAGATAACTTCCATGATAAAAGCATTAAAAGTGTTCTTCTGTGAACAGATTACTCCATCACTAACCAGCTGCAGCTACTGCCAAGTCATATTGTTATTACTAGTAATTCTAAAAGTATGACCATTGGGAGAAATCTTTAACCATAATAAATTGTATAAATCCAAGAATATAATCCTGTAAACTCAAATAAGTCACATTTACTCTTTGCATGGTACTAAATTCTTTTAAAAAAGAAACACAGAAAGCCCAAAGGGAGGCAAACAAGTTGCTCTTTCCTTAGTTATTTGCCTGTCAGGGAATGGTTGAACAAAACTGAAACTTATTAAATCAAATAAGTGGAGTAAAAAAAAAAAAGAAGAGTAAATTGCAAACATGTATTCAATATCTGGAGGGAAAAAGAGTGTCACAGTCTGCATGGCACGTGTGTGTATGGTGAGTGACCCCAATCCTTCTGTCTAAATTAGATGAACTGCAACAACGTCATTGTCTGTATATACATCAGTGTACTTAACACAAACTGACACAAACAATAGCCATTCGTTCCCAGTATGTGTGATTTTAATAACAGCACATCTGTTATTGTGGATAATCTTGGTATTATATGAATTCTGGTTCAGGGAGGTTGGGGTTAGCTTGGCATTGGCTGAAAGCTCCTTGTGTGTAAGGGAAGAATTATTTCAAAGCTGACAGTAATACCAGATCTGAGGCTCTGAGGCCAGAGATATACTGCGAGTCGACCTGAACACCGTCTCTGTGGTTGCGTGAGGTTAGAAAAATGCTTACAACAATATCAGCAGCATGGTCCAATTGAGAGCTAGAACTGTCAGGTGCTCATTCCATTATGTGCCCGCAGAGCCAGACACGAAAAGAGCGATGGCTTTGAAAGGGAATCCATCAAAAACCCCTTTATAAACAACCTTAATACCCAGAAAAGCTTTACATAAACTGAGAGAGGCATAATCTCAAAAAGAGGAAGAAACACGAGCCATTCTGGGGAAATACTGAACCTAACATAACCTGCCTAGGAAAAACAAATAAGAATGATGAGAAAATAAACAAAACGTTATCTTTACTTTGCTTGTTAAATGTTTATAAGGCGTCCACCACAGTGACTCACAACACAGAAACGAAAAGCAGCAGTGCTGCTATGAAAGAAAGAGGAAATCAAAACAAACTGACAAAATGAGAACTCACCACGTCTGTGTCTTCTTGCCTTGGAGAGCTTCAGAACATCACTGTGACCCACGGAGCTGAGAAAGACCATTGCCAGCGCCACCAGTCCTAGCTGCATAGTCTCTGTTGCCTTCCAGGCTATGCAGGATCCCCCCCTTGCAACGAGATGGATCAGGTGGGGGGGCCACCTTCCTATGGGGGACAGGTGGATGCCTCTCTTACTGGGATAGATGATCCCTCCTTTCTCTTGTAGCACTGCTCCCCTTCTCTGTGTGTCTGTCCCTCCTCCCCAGTCTCTATGTATCTTTCACTCTACTGGCTGACGCATCTGGAAGTCTGTGTAGTGGTGTGTGATGCTGCAGTTGCTCGTCCAAATGAGCCCGAGGCACAACAAGCCATCACGCTGGTGTTGGTTGCGCTGGCAATGCAGTAAAAAGGGCACAACTGTAGGATGGGGAGGGAGGCGGGGTCACGGGGTTGTACAGAGGCTGAAGAAGGGGAGAGTGTTGAAGTTCAACAGGATCAACCCATGAAGCTTTGGGGGAGCTGGCAGTGTAACAGCAGACCTGCTGTTTGCTGTCAGTGACTGCCTGGGCTCACGAGCATGTGCTTGCAGAGTGATAAGAGAAGATCAGAGGTTTTTGACTATGTGTGAATACACGTTTACTGGTACCAGAACCTCCTGAAAATAAACGGGCAGAGAAGACAGAAACATGTTGAGGAACTGGACTGTTACCAGGGAGATACAGATATAAATAAATAGCTGAGGAAATGGTCAATCAGTATTTTAACTTGAAATCTCTTTCATGTCTCCATGATGAACATAAAGTCAAAGCCAGTGGCCTGTTGGATTAGTTAGTTAGTTATCAAAAGGTGAAAAGCTTACCCTTCGGATGCTGTGTGTTGCTTCATCTTATATGTCAAACTAGATATACTACTTTCCTCTTAACCTAACCTCTTAGTCTTTGCTAGTTTCCTATTTAAAGGGTTATAAAACAGGCACTAGAAGTTACAGAGCTTGGCCAGGAAATAGCCCCCACTCCATACTCACCCCACTTAACCTCTCATAAAACTCAACCTCTAACTTATTATTCAATTTGAGCTTTTTTCCATCCTCTATGCCAAGCTAAGTTGACCAGTTGCTGGCTGCAGTTTCATCGTTATAGTTCCGATACGAGAATGGCCTTCATCTAACTTACAGCAAGAAAGCAAGGAAGTTGATACTTAAGATTCATATTTTCCAAAAATCTCAAACTTTTGCTTTAGCATGTTTCCCAGTAATAAGAGAACAGTGTGCTATCACTACATTTGTGCATTCAAACCAGCAACAGTAAATTCTCACACAGTGCAACAAAGATGTTTTATTTGGCCCAAACAGCATTCATTGCAATGTGATGCATACTTTTTCTCTTTAACATTAGTGGTTTCGGTAATTTGAAGAACTAAAGTCATAACTGGATAAATCAAATGGTCAGTCGTGCAAAAAGGAAACCAAATACCACAAAACAAACATAGCCCTGGATAACAAATTGAACATGTTTATCCTTTGGAAATACATGGAAGTAAGCTCCTTCTGAGAAAAGCACCACACACTCAGACTAAAGGCCTTTGTCATATTTGGTGCCGAGATCTTTTTTAGATAGTGTCATGTGTTGCTTGTATTTACAGCTCTTATGTGAAGAGGACACACAGAACATGTTAGCGTCTGAACAATGGGAGGTCCTCCCTCGCAGCTCAATAAAGAAAAATAGGACCATATTTGGCTGTTGAGTTGGTTGTGGCTCTGAATCACACTAAGGACAATGGCACTTGGTGTGTCTAAACATTCCAGGAGGCAACATTACACTCGTTGCTAAAACACAAATCAAAAAGGACAAAGTAATTTCAGATTTTAGCTGGACTGTAACAAAAATATTTGGATCACGCACAGTCAAACTTACAGTTATAGTGTTACAGTTTCTAAATGTCACGTCATTTTCTTTTAGTTTGTAGTTTGTTTGTTTTTTGTTAGTTACAGACACTGTGGTACTGGCAAGAGGTGCTGAAGGGAGGAAAAGGAGGAGGAGATCACCGGGAAAACAGAGAGAGAATGAGAAAGGAAGAAGACAACAACAGGTGTGTGTGTGTGCACAAAAACTTACATTAAACATAATATTATTGTTTTAAAAACGTGAAATTTCCATTTAATATGTTACTTTAGTGCTTTTGGTGACGTTGTGTTGTGATGGTTACTTTTCATTTTGTTATTAAAGGACAAAACTCTCCATTTCAAAGTATTCTGTGTACCTGTATGACCACATTCCTTACGGTCTGTTTACTGCAGCCTGATCATCAAAACAACTTGGCAAGGGTCCACCAAACATTTGTGCCCAGGGCTCTGTACCTGGAAGACCCAGTCACGGGACAAGGGTTTCATAAATTTGGGAACTGTTAAAAGTCTCCCTAAGTTTATTTAATTCTATACGCTTAATGTCTCACTATCTCACTGACACCTCTTGGCTAAAGTCATATTTCCAAGAAAGATCCAAAAGAGTGGCCTGCAGCCAGTCTTCCGCAGCACCTGTTTATTGCCTTAGAGAGCGGTGATTGGAGAACAGGACATGCTAAGACTGGATCAGCCTTTCCAACTCAAGACATGTGCCAGAGACTTTTTCACCCAGCACTCCCACAACTGCCAAAAGCCCACCTCACCACATCCATATGTGCTCTCACACACTGCAGAGATAACAGGAAGGACTGGGCTGCAGAGCACATCAATCAGAGAAAGGTTTTTGCTTCCCCTTTTAACATGCCACATCACAATCAGTAATTTCGCTAGGCAGGCCTGGCACTTGTGAGTTTTAATAGTTCTATGTAGTTTCTGCGTCATCCATTTAACTGTCTGTCTTTACCCACCAATAGCCACATTCAAATGAGCACAATGGAACTAAGCCCAGCTCATTGAATAGTGAGGAGATTAAATTGCCTTCTTTTTTAAGTCCTATGTTTGATCTATCAATTATTCAAATACTGAAAGGAAGCTCTCACACTGGGAATTTATTGAACTCGAGAAGGTGCCACAACTCTGAGGTCAGAGTTGCAAATGCCTGTAACTCAACCTTCCGGGATAAGAGCTGAGCAATGATCATCTTTAGGTAAAACATGCGCCAAAATTCCTCAGTTACACATGGACTTACTGAAAAGGTTTTAGAAGACTGGCAATAGTGGAATATGCAGTGTCTTCAATTGCAGGACTGAGACATAGAAGGCAAAAAGTGAAGGCAGCGATCAGAAATTTTATATGAGTAATCTTTTTCCCTTCATGAAAAAAAACATAATATTAGAGACAAATTTTCCTGTTCACTACAAAATTGCACTAATCTGAAAACCTTCAATTTCAAAATTACATAATTTTAACATAGCATCTGTCACATGGAAGACGAAAAAAAGCAATTAGTGGTGAAATCTGGCCCATTTATTTACTTATGCCCCCAAAATGCGGTTGCTCATGTGTGCAGGAAACAATGCAGCAGTAATTTGAGGGTGATTTCATCCAGTCAAAGTTCACATTTGTTCTAAATTAATCTTGATATTTGTAAAATCCCTGACTTGTATATCCAAGACATGCGCTTTTAGCCAACCTAAAGCCACAATACCAAAATTGCAACAGAAAGGGGAAAAATAGGTGTTTACTGAGGCTGAGGCTCCTAAGAAAAACAGAACCAGATTGACAATCAATACACACTGATAAAATGTTTTTGGCACAATTTATGAATGATAAGTAACCAGCATTCATCATGTGCGCATAGTATGGAGTAACACCTGGCTGCACCAGCAGCAGCCACAGAAGCCTCAGCTATTCTGGTAATCACTTCCTCTGCTCTGCGGCTTAAGGAGTAAAGGGAGTGAGAAGTCAAATATGCAGCAGTTGTAACACACTCAACACTCAGAGCGGAGCACTCAAAAGTATTTCTGGCATTTTCCTACAGTGCAAGCACCACCGTGTCTCTTTTTGAAAGATTTTGTGTAGGGCTCAGTCTTGAGCAGGGGGTTGATCCTCCACAGCTCAGCTGGGCACAGTTCAGCTTTTCTGTTATATTTTATTGTGGTCATTCCTGGTTTTTATTTATTTTGTTGTACAGTGCTTTTGTGGCTGCATGTCTGTGAAAAGTTTATAAATAAACTTTACTTAACTTACTTTCCCTCTGGGACAGCCACGCATTTTAGATAACAGCTATTTGCAATAAACTGCTCTTCAGATAGAAGGAAAATCAAGTACAGGCCTCCACCTGTGCCAAGGTGAGCATCACTGCTGTCAACTCCACACAATCCTTTTTTGGTGTTTGTACATATATATGTATATATATATATATATATATATATACATACACTATATACACTGGATAGATAGATAGATAGATAGATAGATAGATAATTAAAGATGTAAAATATAACGAGTGAGGGAAAAACTGTAATAACATTCATTACAATCTGGTGTTATATTTAGCCTTTAAACTCTCACGATGTCACTATATAGTGATGTGCCCAGATATCCTTTCTATTCTAAGTACCAGTGAATTGAGATTACTGATATTTAAAGTGTATCTCGGGGGGGAGAGCCTACATTAGTATCCACATTAGCCTGAAATAGCAAACTTTGAAGTTTTACAGCTTCAAAACGTTTGTAAAATTAGCTGCAGGTATATAAATGAACCCCAACACTAATAGTAGTAATAATGATACTTCTTACACTAATAATAGTCTCTCTCTCTCTCACACACACACACACACACAGTGTATAACTATATATATACGCGCGCACACACACACACACGGACGACGACAGCGGCATGTACAAAACGATGAACAGCAATCGACTCACCTGCGCATCGGAGCCCACCACAACACCGAACATGAACGGTCGGCTCTCAGTTTCCTTTTTTATAAGGGAAAATCCGTTAGTCGGTCACAAAGAACTCCTCCTCCAGGAGACCCCCATGCAACTTTTCTGTGTCATCATTTAAAAAGACACGATTTTCATCATCCATTAAATGTGAGACAACTGCCTATGATGCGGATTTAACGGATGCACAAGGCAGAAAATATGCAGTGGGTTAAAAAAATCACCCCTCCAACAAAGATGATATACATTTTAAAAACACTGTATATATATATATATATTATATTCCGATTAACTTGGCCAGTCTGACTTTTGCAGTGCTCGTGTTTGCACTGCAATGCCTGCGAGATGCGCGTTTTAAGTCCACTTTGAAGCTCGAACTGCATCCAACTCAGGCAAGTACTTTCAAAGCCGCGATATTTGCATCCAGACCCACTGCCAGCGGGCATTGCACGCCCCACCCCTTAGATGGAAAGCCTGTGCTGGACTTGTGTAGGCTAAATGTAGCTGTTCAATGCAATTTTCCATTTATTTCTTAATTCGATGACAATGATAGAGCTTTTTATTAGGGCCCTTTATATATATATATATAAAGGGCCCTAATAAAAAGGCCCTTTATATATATATATATATAT
>VUQK01010968.1:14001-31068 GCA_015106715.1 Bujurquina vittata | reverse complement strand
TGCCTCGCTCACTCTCCTCGCACAAGCCACCGCACACATTAGCTCCATTAAGTCTCTAATCAGATCAGTGGAGGGATTGTTCTGACTTGTAGCGGCCAAGACACTCACGGGAAGCCCAGCGGAGGGAGGTAATGTTGGCTCGGCTGTGTGTTATCTGTCCATCATCCTCCTGTGTGAGTGTGTGCGCGCGCGTGCCGTGCCCTTGTTGACCAAAGTGCGCTCCTAATATATCAACCAGATGAGCCACGGCCACCTGGAAGTTTTAATTCATTTCCTGGGCCGCAGGCGTCTCCCTGTGCAGTCTGAATTATGGAAATCCTCCTGGCACTTGGAGCACACTTAGCTTCTCCTCTGACACAGGAACAGCAGAAGGATGTCCGGAGCTTTTTTTTCTTTTCTTTTTTTTTTTTTTCTTTGAATAAAAAGGTGGAAAGTGGAGGGGAAGTGCATTCTGACAGCTTAGTGGGATTAATAAAGCTTTGTTGATGGTTGTAATCATGTGCAGCCAGAGGTATGCAAAGTGGATCTGCTTTTGATATTGCAGGTTTAGACCAGGAATGATAAAAGCACTGTGATTCAGAAGCGCTTTACACCCTTTGGGTGGTTGTTTTGGGCAACCCTCAGATATAAGATGCTCCATACTGGTGAAATTAATTCTCTTAATGCTGCAGTGTATCCACACGGGCTTAGATTGGTGCTGAAGTAAAAATGATAACTGTGGAAAACAGGGATGGCATTTTAAGCTTTAATTATCATTATTGATTCATTTATCTGTTAATTTCTGTGTTTAATCATCTAGTCATTCAATTCAAAATAGTATTTTTGTTTTAAAAAAAAGACCATTAAAGCTGATATCTTCAAAATTCAGTCAGCAGTCCCAAAGATGTTCCATTTGCGATCAGAGAAAATGGCAGTCGTTTTAAGAGCATTTTACTGAATATAAATTTGAGTTTGTAAAAATTGCTGCCTGTCATATTTTAGTATTGACTGACTGACTAACAACTGTTTAAAAAGTACAGGCCTGCTGCCAGTTATTATAATGGTGATCCTGACATTTGCAAATAAAACTGACAGCGGTAGGGAAGGGAGGGTCTGGCTTGAACAGTATTCACCTATAGTGTGAATTTGAACATCCTAGGTCACATCGTTCTCGAGGTATTGCTTCACAAGACTTTCAGAAAACGTAACCTCTGACCTTTACCTTGATGTCAAGGTTGCTGAGATTCAAACTCATTGCAGATTTTTAGTAGGTGCATCTATGGTGTGAATTTGAACATCCCTGGTCACATCGTTCTCAAGTTATGGCTAAAATTAAAGTTTCTGTGGAACCGCCGCAGACGCTGACGTCGCCGACGCCAAAGCTATGACAATATCTTGAATTTTTCTTCGAAACAGCTGAGCTAAAAAGGAAACCTGCAGGTTATCTGAGTCATTATTTACATCAGCTCCGGCAGGATAGAGGTCTTATCATCTGTCTTGATTCCACTTCCATCCAGTCTTCTCATCATTTCTTTTTGTTCTTTCACTGCTTTATCCACACTCAAAACATCGCCAGGGAAACACCCGGCCTTTTTTTTTGTTGACGCCTCGTCTCTGAAATGCTTACAAAACAAACAAAGCGGGTGCACGTGCACCTCTCTCACCTACGTTCGCCTCCATATTTGTGCCTACACAGTGAACATGAAGCAGGCATTTGAGTCACTGTTGGTGTTTGGTGTCCATCATCAGCATTTCCATTGTTCTGTTATTGCCCGTCTCCCCCCACCCACCCACCCACCCACTTCTCACCTCCCGGGGCTGCTACTGTCTGCTTTTCTCTCATTGTCGTTGGCTCTTTATTGTCAAGACAGATGGGAGTCTGAGTGATGGGTGTATTTGTAGCCCTTTGCCAGTGGAAGGTTTGGTGGGAGAGTGGAGCAGCAGTGCACACGCAGCAGATACCCACCTGGGGGGCAGGGGAGCTTTGATTTCAATCAAACGTCAAGCACATTTTATTCAAACTTCTGAAATGTCACAGAAAATGCAGTAAAATTATTTAAACACCCATAGCATCAGATGACAGTCAATATATATTTTTTACATTTCAAATCAAATACATGAGATACAGAGGTGCACTATTCATGATAGACATATTAAAATAACATTTCACTGAATTCACACTCTTGAGGCCCATCATACCAGCAATAAAGACTGGAAACAGTGACAATAAAATAAGTTACTGCTTGAGTCCCTACCTGGACACCACCCTGTTATCAAAAACATCATCTCCTTAGTGATCAGCCTTCTCAGTTTAACAAAAAAAAAATAATAGACAGACAGCGGCGGAAAAATAGCAAGAAAAAGGATGAAGAAAAAGATGAGAATTGCCAGAGAGGACATGACAGACATCTCAAGATAAAAAACAAACAGAAAAAAAGGAGAGACAGGGCAGCAGCATCCAAGGAACAGATTGAGGAGGTAAAAGATAGAAAGACAACTCAGCTGACAAGAAACAAAGAGAAAATGCAGACTGAAGAGACACATGCACTGAGAATATGGGTTTTTAAAAAAAGACTGGCCTTTCCTGGCAGCGTAATGGCCGTGTCACATCAGCTCTGGGTGAGTGGCAGGACACACAGCCCCCACTGTTGAGAGAATCGGGGTCCTGGGCAAAGTGGCCCGGGCCATCTGAGTTCTTTGCCCAGGGGGAGGTGAGTGTGATGTGGCTACTGTCCTGGCTGCTCCCCCCTCCTCCGTGTCTGCTCTTATCAGGCAGATTGACAGTGATGCAATCTGAAGTCTGAGAGCCGGACCGGCAGATGAGCTGGCTAAAGACCAACTGCCCTCTTTGTTTTTGGCCTTTTTGAGTCCATAATGCAAGTTGGCTGTCAAACAATGTGCTTGAAGGGTGACTGTGGTGTGACTATCCATGTGCTGTTGTTGATATGATCCAAACACTCGCAAGATTTTTCTCCTCCTCGTTTCCCTCAGTAAACCTTCCCCTGGTCCATTTAATGCACAATCTTTTCTTTTTATTGACAGTTTAACTTTACCTCAAAATCTATCAATATATTGCTCAAGATTTCATCATACAAGCTCAAACACGTACTCACGCAGGTCTCTCTCTCCCTGATCGATGATCCTGCGCAGGCATACTGTTCCCTATCGGCCTATAAAATTGTGCACAGACAGCTTTTCCAATCAATCAGGGAGCGATAGAGGGGGAAATGGGTGCCACTGACATCCCTGTGGTGATTGTAAAGAGCAGTGGATCCTGATAACAATCACCAATGGTGTCAAAAATACAAACACCACCTCCTCCTCCCCTTGGTCCGTAAAGTCATTCGTTTAATTACAGTAAACGTGCGCAAGTGTGTGTGTGTGCATGTAGGTTTATGCGGGGGCTGGGAGTGGGTTTAATCATACTCCTGTGGGGTGTAATTGTCAATCAAAGCAGGTATGTCCTGCAGAGCGTAATTAGATTCACCACCTATTCACTCCCTCTGTCCTTTGCAATGCCCTTTCCTGTGCGGCCTTCCCGTGTGTAAAATCATTCTGCTACATGCAAATTCGCTATTATCGCTTACATTAATATGCATGGATAACCACATTTATGCTAAGCTAAGCTTTACAGCAAGTCAGTCCAGAATGCAAGCAAGTGAGGGAATTTTTAAGAGACAAAGCTAATGAGATATTAGCTTTGTCAAAGTATAACAATGTGTCATCAGCATACAGCAATCTATAATAAACATGGCGCTCTAATGATGTGGGCAAGAGAATGATAAGGTGACATTGGTATAATGTCACTGGTGTTAATCATTGCAGATGGTTTATTATGTAATGATTGAATTAGTTTAATGAAAACATTGCAAGAACTCCCATAAGAAACCTAATCTCGCTGTAGCCTATTAAAGTGTTTTTGTGTAGATGGTGAACATTGTGTTAAACGGATGCGTGCAGTACTTTTTTAACTCTTATTTACCACTCTAAAGAGCTTTATAGTATATAGTACAGAGCTTTATAGTACAAGCCACACTCATCATTCATTCAGAGATGTATTCTGTGCATGCAGGTCTTTATTTATCACACACACATACACACTCACAGACTGTTGATGCATCAGCAATTTGGCGTTTAAGATTATTCCCATCACGAGGACTGGTGGCCCGCTTTACCCTCCACGCCAAAGCAACAGCCAGTGTTATCAGATGCAAGTCATGTCTTTATGGAAGTGGTCTAATTTTGTAAAGGCCAGATGATGATCTGAAATTGCTGCATTTAGTGATGGGATTATATCTGAGTTGAGGCATCTATCACATGTTGAAAGTCATGTGGAAAGAATTTAAATAGTGGTTAAAGATCAGCATGCACAATAAAAAGGAAATTGTGAACTAAATGATCCAAAGGTGTACTTCGGTGACTACTTTTCCAACAAAACTGGGGAACCAGGCAGGATGGATGAAGCCAAACTTTAAAAACTGAGGATCCTGTATTTCCCCCTTGTGCCACCTAATAGCATCCATTAGACACTTTCTGCCTGCCCGTTTATAAACCTGGTTTTCTATTATAAGTGTCAAGCACCATCTAATGAGAGTATTTACACAGACTTTCCTAAATTCCCTTTATTGTACATGCCTTGTAAGACTGTAAACTGACATCTTAGGAATCTTTCTTTTTTCATTTTTTCCTCTTTCAGGCTTCCCGTCACTCTCTCTGGCAGACCAGATGAGTCTGCTGCAGAGCGGCTGGATGGAGATTTTGATTCTTCGAGTGGTGTTCCGCTCGCTGACCCTGGAGGACAAACTAGTGTATGCTGAGGATTACATCATGGATGAGGAGCAGTCCAAGTTAGCTGGGCTGCTTGACCTCAACAATGCCATCCTGCAACTGGTGAAGAAATACAAAACCATGGGGATAGAGAAGGAGGAGTTTGTGGTACTCAAAGCTATTGCACTCGCAAACTCAGGTATGAAGCTTGTTATTACAAAGATTTGTAACGTATTTGTCCATTTGTTGTATTTCATTTCACTCCTTGCAATTTGTTTTTTGCAATAAAACCATTTAATTTCCTGGCATACCTGAAAATCCCACTTTGGTCTCTTCTTATAGACTCCATGCATATTGAAGACTCAGAGGCAGTTCAGAGGCTCCAGGATGTCCTTCATGGAGCCCTGCAGGACTACGAAACCACCCACCACCCAGAGGATGCTCGGCGAGCGGGCAAAATGATCATGACCCTTCCTCTTCTCCGTCAGACAGCTGCTCGTGCCATCCAGCACTTCTGCAGCATCAAACAGGACGGCCGCGTGCCTATGCACAAACTCTTCCTCGAACTTCTAGAGGCTAAAGCCTGACCTGAACACAGACAGCCATTAGCTTCGTCCTGCAGGGGTTAGCATGTGAAGAAGTGAAGGATAACAGGTAATCATGGGGGTTTCACGCCATGTTTTTGTCCATATCAGCTCGCGTTTGACTGTAAAGTCTCGAACTTGCAAGTGGCGGGAACATTTCTAAAGCCACACCCCTCCTCCTACCAATGAGAGAATAAATGAAGGCGGAAAAGAAAGCTGTAAAACTGGCATTCTGTGTCGCAGTGACAAAGCTGTTGTCGAGTTAAGCGTGCTGACCTTCAAAGGATGAAGACAAATGGACGGGTGGCGTTAAAAGCAGAAGAGTCGCCTTCTAGAGATATCTACAGTTCCATGCCAAACTTAGAGCTTCTTTTCTCAACAGACCACATGATACTTGAAAATCCTCGTGGATTACTTTATTCATCATGAAGCCTGTAAAATCTGCATTCTTGTGCATTTAGAGAACCTGTTATGATTTGGGTTTGTTTGTCCTTTTTTGTATGAAAAAGGTATATGTGTCCTAAGAGGTACTAAAGTAAGTCTTGCCAAAGAGTACAGACTCATATTATTGAATAATACCAGCAAATATCCACAATAATAGGATGTGGCCTGTAAGGCATTCACGTAAACCTTCATCCCTGCTCTGTGGTTTATTGCAAAAATATCTTATATATATATACAAATATATATATATTCACTACTTTCATACATTTGTGACTAAACGGAAGCGATTAAACGATCAGCACCTAATACAGCAAGAACTGGCATCTGGAGTTTAGTAGAACTTTTCAGGGAAAGAGTATATCATGATGCAACTGAAGTGATATTTATTTAAAAAGTGGCTCTGCTCTTTTGTTTTTCTTTTACTAAATATGGCATTAATGAGCAATTGCAGTGAATAATAATTTTTTTTTAAAGATTTTTAAATGATATCATTGTAATATAATTTTTTTTACCAGCTTCTCTGCTATAGCACTGATATCTATACCATATCATTAAAATTGAAAGACAACATGATTAACAGTGGAGTCTGTACTTGAAGATCATAATGTCGTAGAGCTGTGTAGACTCGTAGATATAACTTTAACTATGTAAAAAAAAAAAATGGCTGCCATACTGTATAATCTGGAATAGGGAGGCGCTTGATGTCTTTTCGATGATAGACGTCTGTGTAGGATAAAATTTGTGCACTACTTTTCCTTTTAGCCATAAAGTTTGGGGAAACTGGTGATGGCACTCTGCTAATCGGTTAGTGTGTTTCGTGTGAAGAGTAGTTTTTCTGTCTTTTTCCGCACATGTTAAATGAAGGGATTAAACTCGGGAAGGAATCTCAGTACAGGAAATAAAACGTCCAAGTCTTGCTCCTTGTTTAACTCAAGGTACTGTGACACCAATAATGTGTATGTTTTTTTTGTTGATGTTTTTTTGTGTGTAACGAGAAAAAACAGATGTAGCAGCAGTTTAAATGTATGTCATGTATGACTTGCTGTATATACATCACGTCTTATGCCAACAGATAATGTCTAAAGATGCAATTAAGCTTTGTCTGGATGAGCTGTGCTGTGCTATTTCATTCTCAGGTGGATTTTTTTGGGCAATAAAGATGATCCCCTTAATGCAAAAGCTCATATTATCCAAGTGTTCCCTTCTTCCTCAATAAAGCGAAGAGGGGTTTGAAACAAATTCATTAAGAGCTGGTAAGTGGGTGCATTATATTCCACGCAGTCTGACAATGGACTGTCATTTTCAAGCTGGCCCATTATGGCACATTTAGGCCATCTGAGCCCAGTTGGATAGAGATTTGTAATTAACAGCCATAATGTAATGAAGTCTAACAGTGGCCCCAGAGAGTGCTGGTCATCAGCTGCCTGTTGAGACTGACAGAAGCAGAGGCATTCGACTCATTGCTTCATCATACTGTGATCTGTAAAAAAAACAAAAAAAACAATCTCCCTCGCAATGGAAATTTTTTAATTTTTTGTAATACTGTATTTCAGGTTCCATTATTTAGTGTTTAATGCAGCAGAATTTTTTTTGCTAAATTTACATTGTAGTGTATCATATTCTCCTCACAAAGTATCTTTACTATTTGTGTGATGGCCAAATTCACAGCTACAAAAATGAAATACACTCACTGCTTATTAGCACAAATGTCTAGTTGGCTACATGGCAGCCAGTGAGTGTCTTTAAGTATGCTGACATGGTCAAGATGATGAAACAATCAGCACCTAATTAATTCACACAAGCATCAGAATCAGGAAGAAAGGTGATTTAAAGGTACAGTCAGCTGGTTTCTTTTTAGTCTGTAATTACATCCTCCAACAAACTGATGCTTTATCATAAACTTGGAATTAATCCATTAAAAATAAATGAGAGCAGGCACTGCTTTGTGTTGCCCCACTATCTTAAATATAGTTGCCAGGACTGTGTTTTGTGTATGTAGCTAGAGACCAGCCACATATTTAATACGCTAAAGGTGGAGGAGAAGAAATCTTGGAGGCATTCGCATGCCATGGAGGCAAATAAATTCTAATTCATGTTTGCACCATCAGACTCAAGATATAAAGGATCATACGTATGTTTTATCTGAAAAGGGGTCCACCAGCGCCACAAACATCTGGATGAAACCTCGTCCTCTTCCTCCTCACCTCAAGCCTCATCTGCTGAACTGAAATCAGTCCAACACCTGAAAACGTGCATAAACATGCTTTTTTTAAAATTCCCAGTATTGTTGCAGTTACTTATTGTCAGCAAATTAGACATGTGACCCGCCCGGCTCCAGACAGCTGACAACAAGCTGGCTAAAAAACAACAAGAGCTGGTTATAAGCTGAAATTGTGCCAATGTTAGACTCGAGTGTCCTAAAAATCCCACTTTCCCTCTGATAAAGAGTTTCATTACATTCTCACGTCGTCTGAGAATATTAGATCCACTTCACAGTTTCACTAACAGCGGCAAAAACAGCCGTGCTTACTGGGAGAAAAGTATCCTCAACAGCTGACCTCAGTATCACTGTAACTGAACAAAAGTGAGCTTCACTGACTCATTGACCTGTATCAGGGTCCTCCAGAGTGAATAGATGTGGATACCCAGCATAGTGACAGCTGAGGTAGACGGCAGACTGACTACAGATGAACAGTGGCTAGAGGTGTTTGTCCATCATCGTGAGGCTTGTTCACTTGAATTTGGAGTGGTGAGAAATTAGAACTCAGTTGATTGCAATCTGCCATCTACTGACATCTAGCGGTGAGATTTCTTGCACACTGTACCTTTAAGCGACTTTGAATGTGACACAGCTTTTGATGCCAGACTGGCTGGTCTGAGTATTTTACAAATTGCTCATCTGATGGTATTTTCCCACACAACACACACAACAATCTCTCACACAACATAATCCCATCAGAGGTTAGAGGAGAATGGACGGACTTCTTCAAGTTGATAGGAAAGCAACAGCAACTTGAATAACCACCTGTTATGACCAAGGTGTGCAGAAGAGCATCTCGAAACACACAACAAGATGGGCTCCAGCAGCAGAAGACCACTCTGGGTGCCACACTTGTGAGCTAAAAACAGGAAACTGAGGTTACAGTTAGCCCGGGCTCACCAAAATTGGACAGTAGACAACTGGAGAAATGTTGCCTGGTCAGATGAGTCTCAGTTTCTGTTGTGACTTTTGGATGGTAAGAAATTGGTGTAAACAACATGAATGCACTGATTTGCATCATGGATATGCAACCTATAAATCTGCAGCAACTCTGTGATGCTATCATGTCAATATGGACCAAAATCATTGAGGAATATTTCGAGCACCTTGTTGAATTTATGTCCTGAAGAAGTTCTGAAGGCAAAAGGGGGTCCGACCCAGTACCAGTAAGGTGTAGCTAATAAGGTATCCAGTGAGTGTAAAGATTCCATCCGAATTGGAGAGGAGACGAGAGGAGGAAACAAAGGGAAATATGTGAGGAGGAGGAGGCAATGCTAAAACTGAAGCATAAAGATGGCTGAACTGAAAGACAAATCAGAACCCAAGTGCACCCATTTGTCCTTTACACCTCCCTGTCTGTCAGCAGAAGCCAAATAATCTCCTCATTTATCTGGGGTTAAAACCTACAGAGCACACAGAGGGATTTGCAGCAAGCTGGAGATTTTTCACCACATCAGCTGTCAGTAAGTGAGTTAGTGATCTTGAGTGATATATCCCTGTATGTCCCTCTTCTTAAATGAGTTAGTATGTGTCTAGTGGCCGTGTCGCCCAGACATGCTGGTGATGGATGAGGCCCTAAGGAGATGGGCTGTAAAAAAGGGCTGATTCTGGCACTCAAGGGTGAGATCACTTCCTCAATAAAAAAGCATTGTCCCGAATCATCACAGCAAGTTATGAATGCTGATTAGGGTATTAGACGAAAGCGAGCTCCTCTGTAAAAATAAATCAAATGAGCTGCGAGTTAATGCAGAGGCCCCGCTGATACAGAGCTATGATGTCTAAAACTGGGGGCCAGTGGCTACAGATTCAAAGACGGTGATAAATAATGAATAATTATTCTAAGTCCCTCGTTGTTGGATTACAGGCAATGTCTTACACTCAACTAACCCTGCAAGAGTTCCCCTTAATAGGTGCTCTGTAATGGCCACAGGGAGGCATAATTTTTGAGGCGTTATTGTCTTTAAAAAGAAAAATATTCATGGAGCGTAATCATCATGGTTTCTTAACAACAAGCTAAAGATAAAACGAGTTTCTGTGCCCTCATAAAAATGATCAAATTATCCAAAGGTCATTCAAAGAGCTTTATTTTTAATGGATTTTGGAACTTTTTATAGGATAAACAGTCGTGACCGGGACGCTGAGATATCTGAGGTACGACTGAGGTACAACGTGACTGTTTCACGACACACATACAAGGAAACGTGGCAGTGAGCTTTTCCACAAATCCTCTTATTGTGGAAAAAATATTCTTTAAAGATTGTAAAATATGTTTTAACAATCTATAAAATGCTTGTTTTTAAAAGGTGTGAAATTATATTTTTACAAATTCTGCAGGTTTCCTCAGACTTCCACCAAAGCGGCTCACGCTTAAAGACCTCAATCACCGTACCACCTCCACCACAGCAGCTCAAAGGTTAAAGGTCACTTTAAGACTTTGTACAGCAGGGCCTTCAGCCTATTGGCCTATAAGTAAATGGGAGAGTTTAGTTGAACTTTAATATTATTATTATTATTATTATTATTACTGAGCATGCATCTGTGTGAGGGGATGTGCAGCTGTTTCAGATCTCACTGCAGTGCACTAAAAAACAAAAACTGTGACTGGGTGTGAGGAGCACTGCAGAGTAGGTTCCCCTGCTGCCGCTGCTCACTCAGTAAAGGACAAAGCCAGCAGCAGCTGCATAGCGCCATCATGTGGTCATACAGCTTATTGCAAAAGACGCCACAGACTGCAGGTCCCAGTTCTCAGAAAAATTTGGAGCTTATATTCCAGAGTTTTTCCCTTCATAAAATAAAAAAAAGATGGTGCCCTCAAAAATGTTTTGGCTGTAATAAACGCATCCATCCATCTTCTTCCACTCATCCAATCCATCCTGGAGCCTATCCCAGCTGTCATGGGTGAGAGGCAGGATACAAGGACAGGTCGCCTGTCTGTCACAAGGCTAACACGTGGATACAATCATTCACACTTCAGACAATTTAGAATCACTAATTAGCCAAACACGCATCTCTTTGGACATGATTGTGCATTAAAATTCAGTCAAGCAATATAACACAGATTCATTGGTTTAACTAGACACTAGGGCATGCAATTAAAAGCTGGAGCAGCAACATTACAGCTTTATTTTTATTTTTTAGGTGCGTTTTCAGTCACTAAATATGATTTAAGACATTTGGTCAGATGCTGTAAAACCCTTAACAACAAGGAAAAAGAGAATTTTCACTGCAGACACACCACAACATTCATTTAGTCTTGGAGTGGCTTTGAAATAAAATAATACGGTAACTTGCAAGAACACTCATGTTCCCCCTGGTGTCCCAGCTTCATCCTTTGCAAATCTGTTACACCATAATCTGTTGTGTTCATCCTGCATAGTTGGACAATGATTCCTCAGTTGGAATTAGTCAGATTTTTGTTTATTATTACAAAGAATGTATTATTACAAAGTGTGACAGTTTATCAGCTAATAGATTTTATGACTTGATATTAGTCTATATATTTACAGGTAAGATCTATGACACACAGACAGTACACTGGAGGATCAGAGGGGTGATATGCTAATGTGCCTCTTCAGGTGAGCTGAAACCAGACACCTGACTGTTACCATGGCACTGCTGAAGAAAAGCAAAGGATGATGGGTGCTGGAGAGGAACAGCCATGCAGGTTTTTTTTTTCCAAGGCTTCTTGAACTCTCATATGAGACGTTCTTTCTACCTGCTTTTGTTTAGGAATGATTTGTAGCAAGACATTGGTGTAATATGAAGTCCTGAAGGGAGCCAGTCAGCAAGTAAAAGTATCAGATGTAAAATATTGATGGGTCAACAGTGGTGATCCTAAACGCCTGGCAGGTCTTTGCCCTTCTGATCGATGCATCACACAGCGAGGGGCTGTCAGCACCCCCGCCACAGGCCGAACAACGGACATCAGCACTGGTGAGTCCCACTTCTCCCACACAGCAACTTTTCCCACCAACACCTTCATCGTTTTTCACCTGCTGTCAGTTTGCAGTAATAATGTCTGCAGCATCTCGGGCAGAAACAGGCTGCTACTGAATGTTGGAGCATGCTGGAAAATAGCATGAACGAGAAGAAATATTATATTCATTGTGCAGCCCCTGTTTGCCTTCAGGGGGCTACAGAGTGCACTTTATAATCCACAAATATCCCCTCACAGTCACGGACTCTATTAAAGTATAAATGGGATGAAAGTGTGGCGTGTGGCGCTTTCTCTGAAGGTTAGAAACTAGGCCATGAAAGCAAGTATGTCTCCAGTTACAGTGTTATCTCTTCCTCGCGAGGCCTCTGATCATCTTTCTTTCTCTCAGTGCTGATTTTTGGCATGCATGCATCAGATCCAAACCCTACAAAGCTACAACTGTGCATGCTATAGAGACCAGCAGCACCAGATGTAAACACAGAATTATTATATAAGTCATACTAGGAAATGCCTTAAATTGATATTTTACAGTAGAACCTTTCACTTCAACATCGTTCTTGTTTGTATATTTGGACCAAATCTAAAAACATAAATAAATAAAAACTCCCAGAAAGGCAGACCTCATGCAACCACGATCACATCCTACCAGGGCTAACAGAAACAGAAGGGCTCTGTGGAATATTGATACATACATGTAATAATGATAGCTCTCTTCATTCTAGAGTCACCAAGCCCCACTCCTCTTGAAGGAGGAGGAGGAGGTGAGAGGGCAGAGGGGGGCCCAGAGGAGAAGCCAGTTGTCCGGGAACTGTGGTTCATTGTGGTGATGGCAGGCATCGCCCTGCTGCTGCTGGCCTTTGTGTTAGCTGTTGTGCTTCACAAGGTAAGAGGCAGCAGCTGTGTTACTGCCTGGTAGCAGACCTCTGACGATGATTTCACTAACTGCCCTTTAGCAACAAAACAAAAGTGTATATTGGAACAGCAGCATGTGGGTTACACTTTGTTAAATTGGCATACACGGTAGTCGATGATGATCATTTCAACCACCAGACAGCAGCAAAAACAAGACTGTGAAAAAACTTCCCCTTCCTTCTCTTCATCTGCGCTCAGGCCCTGAACAAACCTCCATTCAGCAGAGAGAGGCCTCCACTGGTGGCCCTACCCATGCAGAAGAGGAGCCCCATTGCCCCACCCAGCAGCTCTGTATTGGTGAGGGGAGATTTTAAAAGCATAGGTATTAATAATACTCTTTATTACATTACTCTCTAAAGTCTCACTCTCTTTCTTTTCTAAGTTTGACACTGTGCCTGACACAACAGGCTTCTCCAACAGTGTAACACTCAAGGGCTTCACCATGAAGATGGAGGTAAAAGCAAATGTCTCATCTGCACATACACATTCATATTTATTGTACTTGTGAGTAATATTTAGCCATTTTTGTGTCTTTCCAGGAAGTACTGGAAGCTAAATGTGAGCCCAGTGATGAGGAGCCTCCACAGGGCGAATTGGGCATCCTCAGCGTGAACGCTCTGAGGCGCAGCGCCAGCCAGGTGATGGACGGGAAGTCGCTCACTGGGGACGACGAAGCGTGGGACCCAAACATTTCCGGCCATGACAGTGGGATGGTGAGAGATCCCAAAAACGTATGCTGAACCTGTTTAAACTGAAAAACACTAAAAGCCTTTCAATAGAGTCACATTACAGATATGCTGCCAATTTGGCCTAATTTAACCTATGAGCTTGTTTCTCACTTTTTTTTTAAACATTTGTCCACAGAACTGGAGGCTTTTAAAACTCACAATAGAGACCGGCTTACTGAACATGTGGTATCCTTCATTTAATCACCTCTACTCTCCTTCTACAGTTTATGGATGATGAGGAATTTGTTGAGACCATCAAAGGCTTCAGCACTGTGAGGAAGGAGCACACCATGTTCACTGACACTAACCTGTGAGCCGATGACACTGCAGCGGCACTGCCGGTTTTAACATCCTGAACAACACCCTTAAATCCACTTTTTTTTTCTATATGAAGAACAAGAATACTAGAATAACTCTGTGAAGGGAGGGGAAGTGTTGTGTTTCTGACATTTAAACAAGTCGACATCATTACAGAGTGGAAGGAGGAAGCAGCTGCTCCTGTGGAGGAAAAAATCAAACGTTTCAATGGACAATGTTCCCTCTAGAGATCACTTGTTTTCTGTGAGATGTAACCTTTTCATTTTCAGAGGCGCAACCGTTTCCCACCCACTGTAAAACTACTGAAATCAAGTTTGTGTGTATTTGGATGCTCTATTCGCAAATCTGTTATGAGCTCGTTCTTTGTGGTGAACGCAACCCCTGGAAAAAAAAAAAAAAAATGGAATCACGACAGCTGAGGATTTTCTGTATGTAAATGCAGTTTAATTCAGCCCATTTCTCACAGTTCTGTCACAAGCATGAACTCCTGCTTCCACCCATTTGTTGTTCCTTTTCTATTTTCAAGGCATATTGTGTCCTGATACTTTGACATCTCATGCCTACTCATACACTTTTCTTTTACAACCTTTCCCTTTTGTTTGTACTTCCTCCAAATTTTAGGCACAGCTGACTGGGAACAACCAACATCTTTTGCCAAATTCCACGTTTGATTTCCTACTTGAATGAATTGTTTAATTATTTTCATTGTTTCAACTGATGGCTCTCTTGTTGGGCACACCCTTCCTTTCGATCAGCCAGGTGCAGCACCTTGTTAAGGTTTGCAGGAACTCTATTTTAACTGCAGACTGTCATGCAAATTTAGGTTTGTACAGGTATTTGTTTTGAAATTTCAAATTACAAGGTTATTCCTCAGGTTTTTCCCTGTACTTGATATGGAAAAAAATATATACATAAATTGCAAGAATTAAATATGTCTGAGGGTTTCATGAATCCACTGGAGTTGATAATGTCTTGATATGGAGAAAAACATAGATTTAACCATAGAACCTTGACCCCAGCAACCACATATACAATCTCAACCTCGCTTTGGTTGTAAGCTACCTACCCATGAAGTTTGCTAAGTGTAGGCCGAACGTTCTCATGTTATTGAGCGGACACATTTTTGATACAAATACTCTCTTAAACTCAAACTAATTGGAGCTTGGTGGTCAGAGGTCACACATAAGCCCAGAATTTATACACTAGTCCTGATGCAATTTAAAATACATGTTTAACAACGTAAAACAGTGAAACAATGATTATTTTATATCTCACAAGCGAAGCCAGGAAATACATACAAGTAACGTGCACAGGGAAAACAAGCGTGAGGAGGTAATTCTAGTTTTTATTTTAAATGAGCTGCAATGCAATGTGGGCACAAAACACTTGTACCATTACAGTCAATAACATGGTTACAAAACAAACATTTACATAATAAATTAATATATTGCAGTACCACATGAGACAGTAAACATAAAACCCCAAACCGGGGAGTTATATTGCATTAAAAGTAAAACAGGAGTTTGTTAAATGTACAAAGATTTTCAGGCATTTACAAAGGCAGCTTCTTATTTCACTGCTTCTTGTACATGTATAAATATAAATCTCTAAATTGTAGTTAAACTGATATGTTTGCTAAGAAAGCCAGATGAGAGGCTCTGGCCTGAGACGAGATCCTTTAGTGACCCCCGTGCTGACTGCCATTTCATTATAAATCAGTGTTTTATTTACACAAATAGCATTACAAACTAATTGAATTTAATCACATGATAAATCGATGGATGTTTTAAGTATTTTACTGCCTCTGATATTTCTGATTTCTAATAGTTCAAACTCTTCACAGGTTTTGTCTGCATTTTCTTGCTTGTCCCTTTAGTCTAATATCCATACGCTCCTAAAAAAATGATTAATCATAAGAAATGTGTTTGCAACAGTAAAGTGCATGCGGCACATGCTAGGTTGCGAATGATTTCGTAGCTGGCTAAAGTTACATGTAAATAGTTTAATACAGCACTACAAGCGCTACTACAAGCGTCTGACTTCCTTTACAAAATAAATGGACCCCTTATATTTAAGCAACCGTTTGTGCAATCTTCCCCAACATTCATCTTCATCACTCCCCGTTTCGAGGGCGAGGCTTTTGATTCTTACCCAGTAAATATTAACCACAGCTATGTTATCGTCAGAAGACCCCCTACAACAAGCAGATGCTACTGCACCCTCTACGGACGTCTTTACCTGTGCTACAGCTACTGCTATGACTACAGAGTGTACTACATGATTCTGAGCATGTTTAGTCAAGTGGCTACTATGCATGAGAACATTTCTGAAAGACAGAAGTGCAGCCGAGCTAAAAGTCTAGCTGCTAAAAACGACTCAGGAATGTCAGTAACTTTCGGATGAAGATTTTAAACTACTAACACCGATGATCGTACCTGAGAGCTAGGCTAGACCTGATCTGACAGTGTGTGGTGCACCTGTAGCAGCTGGTGTTTCGAACGTTAGCGTGCCAACTTGCTGGAAAAGTAGTTGGTTTCAGAGGGGCACTCCTGTGATTACATATTGCACTTCCGTAAAGACTTGCAAGAGACACCCCGACATCCACCTTCCCCCCACCTGCAGGTTTTCTCAAGCCCGGGACGAGATAACCTTGATGACATCATGTTAAAGCTTCCCCAGAGCTGCTGATAACATTACACAACAGTTTTGCTGGTTGATTCATGATGCACAAACTGATGGCAATGTAAACTCAGTGGAGTGCCCCGTTAAGGAGGTTTCAATTTTCACACTCACAGGGACTAATGTGGGAAATAAATAAACACATGATAACACCACCTCCTGCTACCAGCTTTGTTCACCTCAGCTGTTTTCTAAGCTTCGCCTTGCACTAATCTACTGAGGCAGACCCTGCAGTGCATCACCACATGATCGGCTCACTGACAGAGAAAAAGTGCGAGCACTAACATTTAACTGCTAACGATGTACAGATAAACCCACAACTACTTATAGACGCGTAACAACACAATTACCAAATCTGACTTAATCTGAGCTACAACATCTAGCTAACAGACAGACTGGTTTCCACTAATGCAGAACATTAACACATGAAGTATCTGCTGACTCATGAAATGACACCTC
>VUQK01010968.1:0-13981 GCA_015106715.1 Bujurquina vittata | reverse complement strand
GGATGGGGATGTGAGGGGGGGCGGTTTGGGGGTGGGGGGGGGGGGGGGGGGGGGGGGGGGTGGGGGGTTGTTGGGGGGGTGGGGGTCACCACTTGAGGGCTCAGAGGTCAATAGACAGCATTTACAAAATAATTACAAAGTCCTTAATCTCACTAAAAAACATCCCCTTATCCAAAAATATGCTTTGCATGTTTGATCATCCAGCTACAACTTTTGAGTCATTCCGCTTTTTTGTCCTTAAAAAAGAAAAAAAAAGTTTCCCAAGCTGTGCAACTTCTCTAATCATATACAAAATATTTCCTCTTAACATTCAGTTAATAGCTAATATCGAGCATGAACCCCAAACCAACATGCAACAACATAAGCACTTACAGGTTTGCAGTTTTAAATTAAAGGGTTTGCTCCTTGATCCTCACCAAGCAGTTTTCAGCCTTAAGACGTCATGTGCAACCATCAACAGATGCCATTAATGCAATGGATTCCATACAGGAAACAAACAAACATCAAAAACAGGACCTTATCACACGACTTGCCTGGCACTTTGAGATTCACAGATTCTGCCTAGATTTGTTTTTCCTGTCAGGCATGAACTACACAGATGCAAATTTAAAAAACAAACAGATTGGACTGCATTTCACCCTCACACAGGCCTGATGACGGTGCCCATAGGCTACACCCTTGTCAAAAATCCCCCTGGCAAATCAGGAAGTGGGGTGTTCAAATTAATACTGATTACTGGCATCTATAGACAGGTTATCATGCAGTCAGAATATGCAGGGATGTAGTACTCAAGCATTAAAAAGTTAAAAGCTTAGAATGGAATATATAAGTCAAGGAGAGTTAAAATCTTAGGGACAATAGAGTTAAAAAATAAAATAAGTACCACAAGGAAAGAAAGTCTATGATGGGGAAACTGGGGCCACTGTGTGGGGTTTTCCAGAATACCAGAACCCTCTTCTGATGGTCCAGTGGAAGGTTCTGGAAACAGGAGTCTCACCTTTGACCTTACGTGGGACAGAGAACTGTGGAGACAGGAGCAGAAACGCTGGTGATATATGTCCCTTTGATATTTACACATTACACACAACATTATTTTAAGAGCAACTACAACACGGATGCGGTGAGAGAAGAGGAAACACTAATTACAGGTGAGAAGCACATATGTGAACATGTAGCTACCACTATAAGCTCTCATTAAAGACAATTTGAGCACTCTTGTGCGTTTCAGGGGGAAGTGTAGTGCAGCCCACAAGCACTACACAGCAGGAGAGGCACTGCAGCATAGAGGGAGTGAGGGGAAGGCCGCTGCTTCTGGGTAAAGCTAAGGTTACTACGCGCACAGAGAGAGGGGAAGAAAGAGCGTTTGGCAAGGCTGAGAAGAAAAATGCTGAAGGTATGAATAATCTGTGGTAACCTCACAAACCTCAGTTTCCACTGCTCTCATACCAGAGCTACCCCAAAGGACAACGCAGCACAGGTGAAAGACAAAGGAGGTACAGGTCAACAGTCAAGGGTGGCAAGATGAGCATTTCTCTCCTCCTTTAATTAACCTTTGTGCTACCGTTTACTTTTTTTGCACGCTCAGCTTCCCTAAAAACAAAAAAGGGAACTGTGTGTTTCCCCCTTTCAAGCGACACAGAGCGAGGGAGTCAAGCAGAACCTGCACAATAAAGTCACTTGATTGTAAGAAATGGATAAAAATATCACTTTTTTAAAAAAAAAAAAAAAAACGCAGCTTTTCAGTCACAGAGTCAGAAATAAAGTCTTAGTGCTTACCTTTGAGGATGTAGTCTGTTAGAAGGGCCGGTACCTTCTCACTGTCATCCCGCATGGCATGGAGGACTAGAATTGAGACAGCAGGTTGTTACATTTAGCTAACAACACAAAACTGACGGGTCAGCCACAATTAAACGGTAAATGAAAATTTTACACCCCGTTTCACAAGATGCCAGCAATGCACAGCTTTTGGCTCTTTGTGGCTGACCCCGTAACAAACCTAGGCCGATAATCGTTTTGTATAAGAGGCTCAGTTGAAGCACATGTCTCTGTGTGGTTGTTGGGACACTCACTCTTTGTTAGGATCTGGAGATCTTCTACAGACGGGGGGCCTGCTTTCTTCTCATAAGGGATCACTGTGGTCAGGTACTGGGAAAGAAAATAAATCATGTCAGATACAATGAAAGCTACAGGAACACTGTCATCCTTTTAATGTTTAAATGGGGGCCTAAATAAATAAATAAATAAGATATCTTTGAGTGGCATGCAAATCACATGAATGGTAAATGTTTGTGTGCTGGTTCCAGCAGCCTGTCAGAGGAAATGTTTCCTGCTGTGGAGTTTGTTTGTTTTTTTTAAAAAAAGGAAAAGGAAACAACAAAAGCTGCAAGAAAAAAATGAACAATGATTGAGACATGCACTGCTGAAAAAAAAATCAAAAGAGAAAAAATAAGAATGATTTAAGTGAAGGAAAAAAGAATAATAATAATAATTAGAAAAAACAAACAACAACAGCAAGAAGGCAAATTAAAATGAGGCCAAACAGCAGTGCTGCTAGCTGCAGAAAAGGAAACAAATATGCTGGTGGAATAAAGGGGAAGCAGAGGAGAACTTTATCTGCAGTGGAAAGAAAGAGCAGGGGCACCTGTTTGTCCCCTCCTGTGTTGCCAAAAGTTTGACGGAGGCCATTTTGAATGACATTGGAGAGTCCCTCCAGAGTGAGGAGCTACAAGAAGCGAGGAAGACAGAAGAAGCGAGAGATAAGAAGGATTTTGCATTAATGTAAAGAAAAGGAGAGAGTTTGACAGAACCCTCGGTGCCGTTATGACAGATTCTCAGGTCATGCACCTCTCCTCATATTCTGAGCACGCATATGACTCTTATCAAAGTCGTGCATACATGTTTGTTTTTTTCCACACCATGTGACCACATGACTCACCGTGCCGGGTATGTGCGTGCTGGCCGTCCTCTGGCCGTTGGGCCCCGTCGTAGTCGTGCTTCGGATTTTCTTCTTCTTTCGCAGCAGCTCGCGGTGCTCCTTCTGTCTGTTCTGCACGTCAATGAGCAGAGAGATGAAGCTGTTCTTCACCTGTGTGTGTGCAAAGAAAAAAAAAAAGTTTATTATGATCACCCTTTATTTTTATGATTCAATTATTTATTAAGGTGACAGAAATCCTGCATGCTTTAAGAAAAAAAATGTGACAGGATCATGACAGTGATAAGTCACGCTAAAAATAAAGCTGCCACGTTTAACTGCTCTTTAATATTAGGCTTCTTTACCTCGAAAAGCACTATTGTGCTATTCTGACAGTTTGTCATTGTTGAGCTTCAATTTCATTGCTTTTCTGTGGTAGAAAATCAAAATACCTCCTTCTCGTAGTCCAGTTCATCTCGCAGAGCAAGCGCCTGGATCAGCTCCTCGCTGTAGCGACGAATGGCTGCCTCCACTTCCTCCAGAGTCTCAGTCAGCTCTGACACAGACATCTGACGCAGACCTGAGGACCGTACGAGAGAGGAGGAGAGCAAAGATAACGTACATAAGTTTCTTTGAAGCTTGGTAGAGTTGACGGTTGTTCACAATGAATATAAGTTAACAAAATCACAAACTTTCAACTGTTAATGACTTCAGTGCTATCATAAGATATACTTCACGGGGCCCAAAGGCTGTGTAATAATTAGGTTATAAGTATCTAATGCACAAGTGGACGCCTTCTTTAAAATGAGACCAAGGGTCATTATCCCTTTAAAGGTGTGCTCTGGAGCAGTGTTCGAGCAGGCTGTGAGAACAAACCAGTTCTCGCGAAAGAGAACTGAGAAGTTGGATGTTGTTTTGCCATTGTTTTGACAATGTTATAAATCACAAAATAAACACGGACACACATCCACACAAATATGAGACCAGATGCCACAAAGTGCGTGAATGCAACCGAAGAACATGGTTCAACGTGCCCACTGTGGCCTCTCTGCACTTAGTCAAACAGAAACACAGGCTGCTTTTCATTATGCTAACTTAGATGTCGTCTCACGGTTTGTTTTTCGTTTTTGTTTTTTTTTTAAGATGCAGCCTCAAGAAAACGAGAAGCGAGGATGTTTCTTGAGGTGCCGATGGCATGATATACAAATGCAATGCTTCTAGATGTGATCGCATGTGACACCGTTTGACGCCACTTACGACTGATGCCGTGGAACCAATTATTTTGCATTTAGAAGCTCTGCCTCCTTTGTTTTCGTGTCTCTTCCTTGAATGTTTCGCTCATCCTCACTGGGACAAGCCGAGAGCCGAGGAAGAGATCCAAAGAAGGAAGTCAGCGTAAAGAAAAGCGCCGTCAGGTGCAGCTTTGTATCCTTCCATGACACAGAGAGCAGTGACACAGTGACGGTGATGTAACAGGGTTGCAACATTTTTATAGACTCCTGCCCACATGCTCATATTGGCTGGGGGCTACACACCCCAAAGCTTTAAGCCCAAAAGATCCTGAAAGCCATGAAATAACACACCTCCACATCGTTCTATTGGGTCAAAAGTGATTACAGATTATGGTTTGCTGTTTTTAAGTCAACATACTGTTTGCTGGGAAAAACATGCTCATTTTATATTTAAGTTTAAATGTTTTTAATCACACATAGCTTCAACCTACACAAAATATTTTAAATCTCAAGTACATTTAATGCATAGAAAGGAGAAAAATTAAACGGAGGTCTTTCCGCAACATCTCGCGTAGCTTTACATATTTTAACCCTTCAAATGACAGGAAATGCTTAAATATTGCAGATATACACTGTGACACTCAGTCGTAGTTTCCAATGTGTAAATAAATAAATCAAAACATTCTGCAGGTAACGTATGCAAATACCTGAAACCAAATGATTTTCTGTGTACATTCCACCCCACTCCAGCCTCAGAACAGTGTTCAGGCAAAGATATATGCTTGTAATTACATAACATTTTGGGGCAACACATTTGCTGTCTGTCTGCGTTTGTTACACATTACGTAAGAAGTGTGTGTGCACGGCCGTTTCTTCACGCCCTAGACAGCGCAGACACATTAGCACACCAACATCAAACGGTTCTATATTTAAAGCTTTATGTCGCTGCGCGTTACGTTCACAGTGATACTCACGGTCTTCGTAGCTGGTGTTGGAGCCGGAGCGTTTCATGGCATGAAGGTCTTGAGAGAGCATGGACAGGTCGGACTGCGAAGGACTCTCATCATCCTCTGGGTCTGGCGACTCCTGCATCATCTCCTCTATCTCCTCAATCACCTGCACAAAAAAAACATACATCGTTTGCCTGTAAAATAATCTAAATTTAGTGCTGGCGAGGCACTGACTTAAACGCCAGGATTAATGTAATGATCTGAGTTGTCATCTGTAATCAGAGTGGAGCTGCAGCTGATGTTAATGTGAGGCTCAGTGAAGCTACATGCAGGGGCAGGAATTAAGAGTCTACACCATTAAACCCTCAGAGACACATACTTTCTAATACTTCATCTGCCATATAAGAAACTGTTCCCACAACATTTGTGTGCATTTATCCCCAACCACAACTCTGTTATGCTAAAGGCTTCAAACATTTTCATACAGAAAACATTAAGGTCATGATTATTTATCATCATTTGAGTGACAAAAATGCTTTTAACCGTACTGTCATGTAAACATAATACTGCTCTACTGGCAGAGAACACATTTTCAGTATCAGTCAGTTGTGTTCATTTAAGTGTAGGAAACCAAAATTGTAATTGAGATTCAAATTTGATTAACTGTGCAGCTCTAGTGTAAAGATGTAGTTAGAGAAACCCAGTCTTATCAGGCATAGAACACAAAGTTCAAGGTGGTAAGAAATCATGGCAAAATATGACATAGCCTACAGTATTTTTGACCGTAAGATGCAAAAGATGCGAGTGAAGTATCAATCCTGGTGAAGCATTACTATATTTAACAACAAAAAAAAAGAAAAAAATGAAATGTGAGATCAGTTTTTCATTAAATTGTCAAAACACAGCACTAACTGTGTTACCTGCTCGGCTGTGAAAAGTGGCTCGTCGTTGATGCAGGAGACGATGATTGAGTGCATGTCCATCTGCTCCCTCAGCTCCTCATCGTCCGACAGATCTAAAGACTGGTTATCCAACTTCTGTCCCACAGGGAAGGAAGCAACGGCAGGGATTGAGAGACAGAGAGGAAACTTGGATGAGACAACAAACAGGTGGTTAAGTAGATTGAAGGCAGAGGTTCAAACTGATTACCGATCTGTGGCTCCGCTTTTATAAAGGCACCATTTCCAAAACAGGTTTTTGGAAATGTGTATTTACTGTGTGCATTAGACACTGGACTACATCACATCAGACTGTGTGTGCCTCTGCATTACCTCGTGTTCGGTGAGGTTGAGAGTAGGCAGGTGTAAGGACCGAGTGTGTGAAGTCTTCCAGTCCACTGGCATCACATTGCCATAGTTATCAGTCAGAGCGTTCCACACCCTGGAGCAAAGACACAAGCATCCACGGCACAGTTAGGACTGAATATTATGAGAAATAAAGTTGAAGACAAAAGACAGAAGATGGGTGAAAAGTAGTTTTATCTGTAGAAAGGACCGACAGGCCTTCTTCTCTTTTAACTGTGACACAGCATTACTTGGCACTTCTTGTGTCCTGTTCTCTGACCACCCCCTCACCACTTCACCGCGTTCCTGCTGCTGAATCACACAAACTGAAGCCACTGATAAATTCAACAGCTCTGTAATAAACATGTCATTTGCCCAGAGTTTGCAGAAATGTGACGCCAACGGTGTAACCATAAAGGTCTGTGAACGTTCTCACAATTGTCTCCAATTAATTTGTGAATTTTTTTTTTTTTTATCATTAGCGCTCCTTCTGAGTTTGTGAATAATACTGGGTGATTTGGAAAGAGCATTACAGTGACACCACCAGACTGTTGAATGTTTACAATACTGTGCAGCATGCAAGTTGGCAAACAACTTAGAGAAGACGAACAGATGGTGGTGCAGAGTCCTTTCAACAGAAGTTCCTGTTAGACACAAACCCAAAATCGTGTGTAAAAACATATTTGTTGACAGACTGTTAACAGACGTCATGGATCTTGTGGAACGGATAAAGGTTAGATTCAATTATATGAATATTACGGGAAACTACTTTCATCTGGTCCCACGGGCCTTTTGCACGTTTTTGAAACTCTATGACAGAAAATCGAATCAGTTCAGGATTTAAAACTCCAGTGTGCGTGCAGGAGGTCCCCCCCCCCCTTCTTCTCCTGGCTCTGACTGCGCAATCAGAGAGAGGATGGATGCTGTGAACCCATGTGTCAGAGTGGCTCTGCATTGTCATACCCTCTTGCTCACCCTCACACACACACAAATAAATGTTTATATAACATGCACATTTCTCCCTCAAGTGCTCATGCACAGCTTGGGAAGCGTGGGGCTGTTGGGTTGCTCTAAATAGGGCAAAGGCTGGCAAGGAACTATTTTTTGTGCCTCAAGCACCGACACTGTCTCTGCCACGTGAACGCTCGCCAAAATGCACCATGAGCTTCACCCGGTGCATTTGCATTTAAAAACAAGCCGGGTCGCTTTTTCCATTTAAATTTTGGATTCAATGCTGTGCCAATTTGTCTGGATTACTTCATGAATATATGTATGCACGTGTATTTATGCATGCATGGGTGCAAATATAATCCACAAAACCTTTTTTTTTTTTAAACACATAATTTGATTTATCTCTGCCCATTTTATTTCAAGCACATACACATTTCCTCTCTGCCATGCCGTAGTTCGTCTTAGGCATGATATCGCTGGAGAACTCATTAAGCATCTAGGCACGTCCTGCAAAAGTGCAGCCATCCAGAAAAGACTCTCACTGAGTCTGGCACTGCTCTTTAGGCTTCACTAGGCTGACGTCCAATTATTATTTTCCCTGCTTCCTGTTTCTTTACCTATAACAACTATAAATGTTTTACTTCTCTCTGTCAGGCCAACCTCCCTACAGTATTTAATCGATCATTAAGTGAGACAGACCACTACTTCTTTTTGCAGTGACAAGCTGTCTCTGTGTTGCATTAAAGTTTGTGTGTAGTTTTGTTTTTTTTTTAACAAAAGAAAAGTTCCACGGGGTTCACTAACCTTTCCAGCCTGAACTGGGTGCCATTGCTGTGTGTGTCTGATGAAGACACGTGAAGAACACCTCTCTGTGTGTGTTATCAGTTTAGTCTGACTTTGTTTCTCTACAGTTCATTTGGACAAAGATCAGACCACATCTTGTGAGCAAAAAATTTGCCAATCCTAAAGAGTCCACCAGGAAAAGATTAGGATAACTGTAAAGTATGCATTGCTAACTTATGTTCTGGTAAGCCATCAAAAGCTTTCCTACATCGTGTGCTTGCATCTTACAGCACCACAATGTTGAAATATTAGTTACAAAAAGGGAGAAGAAGAGTGACTCATGCGGACAAGAGAGCTTAGTAGTTAAAGTGACAACAGCACTAGCTGCAGGGTTGATGTGACTTGCTGATTTGAATTAATAGCTTGTTTTAATGTAAATGTACACGTGTGCCTGTGAGGTACAACATAAACTTAGGACTTCCGTGTGTTAAAAAAGACCCGGTGACTATGACATCACCCACTGGTTTTTGGACACTCATTTTGAATCCTTAAGTTTGGTATTTTGGAAGCATTTAGGGACAATATGAGGACATTATACACACCCAAATGCAACTTATCAAACACAAGACAGCCAAAATGCACACAATCCAGTACAGAAGAAGACTTCTAACAAGCAAGAGAGGCATAAACTTATTTGGGAAGTGTTTACTCTGTTACTAAATCAGGTTATTAGCAAGTTTGGTTTCCTGTCTTACTTGTGCTGCTGCCCATCAGAATGAATAGATGTTTAAGGCACGTTTACACCAGCTTGACTTTTCAACCTGGGTATATACTGTCCACGATTAGACCTGACGCTGAAGGAGTAAACTTCAAGTTTCAATTACTAGGGATGCATTTGAGAAATTCTTGTTTGATACCCAATTGAGAGCACTTCCATCAGCAAATCCTGATGAACCAGCATCAGTGAAGAAAACTGACATCAGGGCAGCCCCCAAAATGTATGAATACATGTTTCTGTGAGCATTCAGAGGAAATATCACAAGAGACAAAAGTAGAAATTCTTGTTTGGCGAGCATGGTGATTTGAAAACAGGAGCCAGGGCCTTTGCACAAGGGTCAACAACCGTTCCCTTACTCCCAATGTAGGATCAGTGGTTTTATAGCCAATATCAAGCAGTCTTCTAGCAGTAAGTCCAACACTGTTAACGTGGCATGAGCACGTCCTCATCACACACACGAAATCGCGATTCCTTCCTTCGACACCCCAAAATAAGTTTATATATTGTACTTATCGTTTGTAAAATCTTATCCTTACTTGAATACCAACTTAACGAGTCAAACGTGGACAGATAGCAGGTGCAGCACGTTTAGCTATGCGTATTCGTATGTGCATTTTGGTTAAACATTGCACAGCACTGATTGAAGCTAGCTAACATTCCCTCAGTGTCAGTGTAAGGTTAGCCCTGAGAAGCTAAAGTGGCTAGCTAGCTGGGAGATGAAAAGTTAGAGCTAAGAATAAAAACCCGCATAAAAATCCCACTCACTCGTCGTCTTTCAAGTAATTATCCTCTGTGATAGGTTTAATGGGAGCTATGTTTTCCGTCGCAGTGTTGTAGTTTCGGAAACACACTGTCAGCTTCTCGTCGAAGTCGTGGACAAGGTCCTCCATCGACTTGAAGCTGCAGATCTCCCCAGAGAAACTGTTGTCCAGATCTGAGAAATCGTCTAGGCCCGACGAATCGCCCACGTTTGAGTTCAGCTTGTCCAGCGGGTCGACCAAGTCCGAGGACGGCTTGAATTCGTTAAAGTCCTGCCAGTCCTCATCGAAATGGGCTAACGGCGCCGCCATGACTGCCGTGGATTCTCGGTTCAGACAGAACCGTCGATGCTCTACTTTCGGCTTTGACGCTCGACCAGACTGCGAAAGAGAGCCAGAGGAGACGGAGACGGAGGAGAGGCGGAGTGGGTGGGCCGAGCTGGGTGACGTCTGTCGGGACGCTCCTCCTCTTTCTGTCGGAGCAAAACAAACAGAGCTGGAGAGAGCCCTTGCTGTGGCTCCTCCGGCTACATCTTTCATCCCATGTGCAATAAAATCATAAGCAATCCTAATTTTACGAAAATTCTCAACGTAGAAAAAAATAAGCATGTTTTTAAATTCATACATATAGCCTGATTTCTTTATTATTTTTTAAGTTTTGAGTAAATCAATGACTGTGTGCGTACTTGAAAATTTCAGTACTATAGTAAATATACCAGCAGGTGGCGAAAAGGCCTAGTGGTGCAGCCTTTTGAAGGTCCAAAAGTAAATATTCAAGTATCATGTATGGAGGCATGCTTACGCCACTGAAAAATTCAAAATTCTGGGTTTGGGTTTGTATCTAAAAATATTGACTCAGAACTAAGTCAATATATATTTTTATCTTTCTTTTTTTAGTGGTGGAAATAAGCTTCCATAATTATGAAAGGATTATACAGTATGTTTCAATATAGACCCGATATTTCAATTTCAAATTCAAAGGTGCTTTATTAACATGACAGTCTCTAAAACAATATTGCCAAAGCAACAAAATACAGTTCAGTGAAGTATCACAATTTAATTAATGAAAATGAATTTGTTTAGTGAAATGTCATCTTTTTCATAATTGCAGCTCATTGTTGGAAATTTTTTACTTGTTCTTTTTTTTTTAATCAGAGCTTCACAAGAATGCCTCCGGGTAAGAGCCTGTCTGCATTTGAGCAGCTATGGTGATAGTAATTTCTTATTTGCAGTTAAATGCTGACGCATTGCGTTGTGGGCTCACATAAAAATATTCTTGTATGAATCCATTGCCTGTGTGCTTAGTACTACGACCCCAAATATTAAGATTTGTATTGAAATGGCTAACAACAAGGCAGAGTTAAAATAACCTGTTTTTTTTCCTTTTGGCACTTCTTCTAAGCTCTCCTCACCTGTCCTGCTGACATCAAAGGTAGCCTTGCCCCAGAAAGTCTGACAATAAACACTGCTTTCAAGACATTTAGAAATCACTAAAATGTAACCCTGTTTCTACAAAGTTGGAAAGTTTTGCAAAATGTAACTACCGGTACATAAAAAAAATGGAACAGAACAGCACTAAAATGTTAGATTTGACTGAAAATAGCACAGACAAAACATAAATATTTTTAAAAAAAATTGATGGATGTTCATTTTATATTTCATAGCAAAAATAATTTGCGGGAAAACCTCACAATTAATAAGGTTAATAAAGCAAGAGGTCAGTAAGATGACTGGGTCTAAAAAGAGGAGAGAGGCCTTCCAGTTTGTTATTAGTGCACAGTTCAAAAGCCAGCAAACGCCATGGTGTATTAGGGTGTAAAATGAGAAGAGGCTCAATTAGTGCACATGGGATGGGAAGCTGCACAACCCTGAAGGCAGCACTGATTTTCAGTGATTTAAACATGTATTTGAAAAACACACTTTATGGAATTGCTTGATTATTTCAGCAGGATATCGACACACATTGCCCTGAACTGTTCAGCAGATAAAAACTGGGCTGCTTCATATGCACTGTTTGCATTTTACTCAGTTTTCAAAACAGGTGACGTAGCATAGCTGTCTCAGCTATCAAATTCAAAATGACCATACTGTATATTTCTGGAAGAAATGTTTCAGCATTTAATGTTGTCTTTGAACTATCAAACTATTTGCAAATCATTGTGTTCTGTTCATTCTGACAGTGTATGCAGCATGCCAACTCTTTTGGAAACAGTTTTATGATTCTGACAAAAAACAGAGACCTTTGCAAATGTTTTGCCATGAGTAATTTTGGGGTCAGGTTTTCTGGGTATCCCACAGGTGTCTAAAACTTGGGCCCAAACAGTTTTCTGCCCCACCAAACTCTGATGGACCATTCTTTTTGTTTTTTCAAAACCCTGAATGCTTTATTGAAAATATGCATACATAACACTTTCCCTACACAACAATACAAAACAGTACAATCACTTTTGTAAATAACACATTGAACGCAAATCCACACATTTCACCTTCCCGCCCTAGTCCAAGGAACTTAGAGATGCTACTGTAAGCCCTTAGTATCCCCCACCCACTGACGCCATACCTCTGAGAAATAAGACATAGTTAAATCAGAAACAAGTCCCTTGGTAAACTCAGACAAAAGAACAGAGTAGACACCAGGTTGCATACAGACATAGCATTTGCCACCAGCAGGTGAATGATGGGCTTTACTGAAACTCTTATTTGGGTTCTTGGTGTGTATCGTTTGTCTCAAGCCTTCTGAAACGATGCAGGGCGTGGAAGAGGAGTCCATTCTATGGTCCAGGAGTCAAAAAAAAAAAGGTTTCCAATGTGCGCATATTAGGTCAACACATACACAAACCTACAGAAAACACCACTGTGTGCCTCAAGTAATTTGGCTTTGATACGGGTCAGAGAAGTAGCAACTGCCAATCTTCAATGGCACACCAAAAGAGATCATCGGTCAGTTACACAGACATGCGATAAAATAGATTTTCACATGAAGGAAACTCTTTAAAGGCGAGGGGTGGATAGTTCAAACCTGATTTGATTGTAGGTAACACTTCCTAAGACTCTTTCCACTCCTAGTGGCATGAGTGTTACTGTGCATATTATTCTTTTTTGTGACAGTAGTGGTAGATAAAATGCAACTGAATACAAATGAACAAAAGATATATTTAAAACATAGGAGGGGTTATAAAGATTACAAAAAGAAAAATGAGGACTCCAAATGTCTGGTTATACTTTAATATCATACAGAGAAAGATCAACCAAAAATGATATATGAACCAAAAAAAAAAAAAAGTAACAAAAAAGTTCAATAAAAACAGACAGAAAAGCACTGTTTTGAAACATTTCACTGTCTATCAGTCTGTAGCAAATAGTCATTACATACCCTTAAAACGGGAGGAGGAAAGCTTTGAATGGTGCACTGACCACTGAATAACTTGGCTGGAGAGCGAAGGGTGGTGGTGGGGGGTGTTAATGCTGAATTCTCTCTAAGCTCCAAGAGCGGTACCCTCAAGATGAGGCTGCTACGCCTTTTGAAAGTGAGAGGCCAGTTTTCAAAAAGTCTACAAGATAAGTCACTGCTTTTGGATGCATAGAGGCATGATAAGGGCTCAATTCCTTTATCTCCTATTAAATTTTTAAGTCTTCACCAATGTAACGTTTTACGCCATTTGTCTAGCAAATGTGGCAACCATAAGGTTACGAACTTCATGGACTTATGCCATTGCTGTATGTGCAAGAGAGCAGAAAGACTACTCAAAGTGCAGTAGGGGTGCCATACATAGTGAAGCTTTGTGTGCAACTGTATAGACAAGAAGGCAGTTTGTGTGTGTTTTCAGGATTAAAACGACACTCCCTACACTGTGCGCTCGAAGCGTGGATCTGGTTGTTGGTGCCTCTCCTCTCTAGGGCTGTCCGAACTACACGCCCAATAATTACAATCATTGACTTCTCATAAGAAATGACTGTTTGCTAATAACACTTTACAGCTTGAGAAACATGCCTCTCTCAAATTTCTTTTGAATTTTCATTCCCCCCCCCACCCACAGAAAGCTGATGCCACTAGCTCAGTGTTGCTTAAATGTCACGTGGTAAAGGGGGGGTTAAATTCTGCATGTAAAAATTAAAGCCCCAGATTAAAAGAAAAAACAAAACAAAACAACTTTCTTTTACAAAATGGCTCTCAAGTATTCTTTGTTCCACAGATAGAGGTCCCTATGGGGCTTTGGATAACTCAGAATTGGTTTTAAAATCCTCTTTACAATTTTACCGTGGGATTAGGAGAATAGAGGAGGGGGCGAGAATTGTCTGCTGGTGCGAATTGAACACACATACAAAAAAAAAAAA
>VUQK01010961.1:16896-32500 GCA_015106715.1 Bujurquina vittata | reverse complement strand
TAACTGCTGATATTTCTTCTTGTTTTTACAATGAGTGTGGATGTGTGTGCAGATGGGTCAGTGTGTATTAGTATGTGCCTACTGCACATTTTAGTTATGCGCTCCTTCCACCAATCTGACAGTATCTCATCATATATTAATATTAGGTAGGACGTAAAAACAAGAAGAAATATCAGCAGTTACATTAATGGACAGGCATGCAAATACTGTGACAGTGCATGTCTCTAATGCATCTGTATAATGACACTTTTTATCTCGCCAAGTTAAACCAAGTTTAGTTAAACTGAATGGCGACATCATTGCTTTAGTCCAATCATTGTCTAGGCCACCTTCTCTGAGCCAATCAGCCTCTGTCCGTGTCTTTCAGCCTTTCAGACTCCCATTCCTGCAGCCCGCCTCGTCCCCATTTCTGCCTCGCCCTGTTCACTCACCCATCCAGACCTCCATCCTCATCTTCACCACCACCAGTGTCTAGACTCCAGGGGCGTTTGTCCTAATTCCCACCAGTGCTGGGATTCTGTTTCACTATGATGGGTCAGTGGAATCTAATCACCAAACAGCCTAATTCTGTATCTTAATAAATCATCTTCAGTTCTTCCAAACGATCTCTCCTTATTGAATTAATCTTTGACAGAGGAGGATGCTAGGGATAGGAAGGCAGATGATCCACTGTGGCGATATCTAATGGAAGCAGCCTAAAGAAGAAGAGCACTGATATTTGGTGGGGGAAAAAAATCTGATATATGGGTCAATATATCAGCCACCAATCATAAAGAGATTTCCCTAAAATTTGTTATGTCTAGTTATTTATGATTCCTTACTAATATGACAGAGCAATTTAAAAATAGTCATGTTTTATCATGACAGGAAGTCGTGGATTACTCGTTTGACTTTGCTCGGATCAGCTGCTCCGTTGTGTTTGTGGTGTTCCAAACATGTTTCCCACAGGGAAGTTGCAGAGTGCCATCTGGTGGACACACTATACAAAATCAACCCTCGTAACACAACTGAAGCTCACTCTCTTCTTTAATACATTTTAATTTATCTGGCTATATATATGATATCGGCTCTACAGAGAGCACAAACTGCAGTCTCGTGATTGACAGAGTGAGATCTGAAAGTCTGAATGCTGTCAGTTTTTCTCTGAACATCTTCACACTGGCCTTCTGTTTGCCATTATAATTGCATGTTATTCCATGTTTAGTTTGTAGGCTTCACTGTCTGTTCCAGAGTGTGCATGCAGTTCTTCTCGGGCCTTTAAAAAATCTGTGTATGGTCACATATCTACCTTCCTCACACGCTCACGTTGTGACCAAAAGGAATTGTGGGTTATATAAGAGTGTGCCCAATCCTCCTGGGTTTGCGCTTTCATTCCCTGTAAATGTGTTTTGTCATTTTATTTGCATACATCAGTGTGTGCTTTTATCATCCTATATATATGTGCCTTGCTTCCCCAAAGATCTCATGCTCGCTGCTGTAAATATGAGCTTTGGCATGCTCTCTCGTACTCACTCAGTGAATACTCAGTCTTGCCTACAGCTCTCTCACACATGAGCGTGTTTGCAATAATGGATCAGCTGAAATGAGAAAGCAGTATGGTTGTGACTGTGTAACTGTTAAGAGGAGTCTAAATGTACATAAAAAAAACCTGCCACAGGTACAAAAAGCGAGGCAATGGTAAGGTCGGTTTTTACATTTCAAATTGCTCTTTCGAGCTCGTCCTCAGAGCTCCGACTTCTTTAGTCACCTTAAAATAGTGCAGATTATAGATTGATGTTTGGCAGAACATTTTTAAATGGCTATGGCCTCAGAAGGTGTCCTAATTGATTCCCTTCATTACAGCATTTAAAAAAAGCCCATGTCACATTTCACGATGTAGTTTTTAGCAGCCTGAAGATAAAAAGGAGATTAATTAAGGAGAAACTGTCCCCCTCCCTTTCCCTGCCCTATCCTTTCCTTCTCTCTGTCCTCTGTCCCCTATTTGCTCACCTGCACCAAGGATACGTTGTGTTGCCAAATAGTGAGTCAGCTGAGCTAGGTTGGGGTCTTTCCTGTTGTACAGCTCCCAGCGAGAAATTCCAAGGTGGAACCGCAGCCAGGGGGGGTGGGTCTTCACATCAGTGGTCCATGTGACTTTGTCATAGCCTTCCTCCTGACTGGCACTTTGCCTTCAGGAGAGAATGTAGAGGTTCATGGCTTTCAGATATGAAACAAACTGTAATAAATTTTAAACGAGAAAATGTGTTGAATGTCCAAGATACAGCAACACTGGGGCAAGCTGAGCAACATGATCTAAAAATTAACTTCCATTACATTACATTCATTTGGCAGCACAGAGTGCCTCATGGCTAAGACATAATCCATTATGTCATTGTTTTCCTTTAATATTCATTTTTAAGCATGAAAGTTAAAAGTAATCTGTTGTACAGTCTATTCTGAGTCTACAGCAATGCTGCTGGGGCTTTACAGAGGCATAGGCGCTGAGGACAGTATGCTAAAATGCTTAGAACAACAATGTGAAAGTCATGCGAAGTAGAAAACACCCTCTTTCATTTATAAGCTTGTAGAACCCCCTTAAGCGGCAATATGTTGAAGTAATCATTATCTGCATGACTTTATCAGCCTCTGACATCACTGCGGAGGAATTCTGGCCGGCTCGTCTTTACAACATTGCTTCAGTTCATTGAGGATTGCAGGCATTCATTTATGCACACCTCTCTGACTGTCCCACCACAGCATTTCAGTCAGGTTGAGGTCTGAATTTTGACTCGGCCAATTCAGCACCTTGATTCTTTTTTCAGTCATTGTGTTGTGGATTTGCTGCATGACCCAATTTCAGCCAAGCTTTAGCTGTCAGACAGATGGCCTCATATTTGCCTCTAGAAGACTTTGGTATACAGAGGAGTCCAAATCATCACCCCTCCACCACCGTGCTGACAGTTGCTGTGAGGTTTTTGTGCTGATGTGCGGTGTTTGGTATTGTGGCACTGTCTTTTATGGCCAAACATCTCCACTTTGGTCTTGTTTGACCAAAGGACTTTGTTCCAGAAGTGGTTTCTTAAGATGCAAACCTAAGCCTTATTGCCATGTTCTTTTTAGAGAGAAGAGGCAACCCTTCCAAAAAAGTATTTTTCTAATTGTATAGTCATGATCTTTAATATTTAGCACGCTAACTGAGGCCTGTAGAGTCTGAGATATACACTATATATATATATTCACCCATTCAAGTCATTGAATTCAGATGTTCCAGTCACTTCCATGGCCACAGGTGTATAACTCAAGCACCTTGGCATGCAGACTGCTTCTACAAACATATGTGAAACAATGGGTCACTCTTATGCCACCTGTGCAACAAGTCCAGTTGTTCCTCACTACTAAATATTCCACTTTCAACTGTTAGTGGTATTATAATCATGCGAAAAGTAATTGGGAATGACTACCTCAGTCACAAAGCAGTAGGCCACGTAAAATCATCGACTGGGGTCGCCAATTTTCTGTAGAGTCAGTCATTACAGACCTCCAAACTTCACGTGGCATTCAGATTAGCTCATTAACAGTTTGTAGAGAGCTTCATGGAATGGGTTTCTATGAGCAAGCAGCTGCATCCAAGCCTTACATCACCGAGTTCAATCCGTCACATGCAGTGGTGTAAAGCACGCCTCCACTGGACTCTAGAGCAGTGGAGACGTGTTCTCTGGAGCAACAAATCGTGCTTCTCCATTTGGCAATTTGATGGACAAGTCTGGGTGTGGTGGTTTGCAAATGGGCAAAACCTCTGCTTTTATAGTGGTGCTCACACTTGCTGATCAATCAATCAAGTGATTCTCAGTCATCCAGATCATGGTAATCTCAAGAGCACGAAAAAAGGCAACCGGACATCTTTAAATTCTTTGAAGAGGTTTCACCTCTTATCCAAGAGGCTTCTTCCATTTAAATGGCAGTTGTTTTGTGGGTACAATCCAACATATTTAATACACTAGAAAAGTAAACAAAAAAAGTGACAACCAAAGGTCTACTGGTGCAGATATTTCAGTTACATCAGTAAAAAAAAAGGAATGAATGGAATGGAAAGAGGGCCACTGTAACCAGGTGAGCTTCAAGAAGAACCACTCTTTTAGAAAACAGTATTAATCATTTTATGTGAGATTCACAATGATGCAGAACAGTTTTGTGTTACTGATCTGTTTTCTCCATCTTTTTTTTTTACTTACCACTCGCTGTCATTTGAAAAGGTGTCTTCCGTCTCGTCTTCCTGACTTTCTGCATCCTTTGCGTCTTCATCTGTTTTCAGTCTCAGCAGCCAGTCATCTTTGTGCAGCTCTGGCCGTGGCAGGTTGTACAGTGGATGCTTGAACAGCGCCTCTAGCTTAGAAGGATGATTGACTTTCTGAACCATTTCTCCAACTCCAATCAGTTTCTTTACCTTCTCAGTGACTTCACTAAATGAGCCTTTGTCTTTATGGTGTGACGCGTTTGCAGGCAGTTTGTGATGCAGTTCAGTGCGGGGACGCCTCTGCGGTCTGTTTGAGGAGGTGGTATCAGAAGTAGAGGACTGGGAGGTAGAGTCATGATGCTGAGTATCTGTTTTTGGAATGGATGCGGATGAGGCGGGAAAGACGCAGGCAGTCTGGAGCACTGAAAGGCAAAATAATGCCAGAAGGAGATGGAGGGTGAGGGACAGACACGCCAGTCCCAGATAGATGGAGCGAGTGGACTGGCCCAGGTTACGTCTAATCATGCTGCAAAATAAAAGGATAAAACAAACCAAGGAGGCCTGTCAGCATTTCAGACTTGCGTAAGAAAAAAAATTCCTGTTTTCTTGCTTACCTTACTTGTAAAAACAATTTTATAAGACCATGCTGTAATTGCTTCCAGCATCAACATGCTATCACACACAGTGAAAAAGCTGTTTTGTATGACAGTCTCATGGGCCATGCCACAAGAGAAAAAGCTGGGTGATCATCGTCTTCATTAAAATCTCTTATTCTGGAGCCACGAGCATGGCAAAATCCCAGTGGAACGGCAAAACACGATAGTGCCTCCAACCATCTGTTGTCAGTCCTTAATATGAGAGCCACGTTAGCAGTCATTTAGCTCGCTGAATGTCTGTGTAGTTCTATCCAAATACGGCAAACTGACAACATTCACAGTGCACTAAATGTTTTTACCTCATGATGCTCCCATTCCCATTTGGAAAAGTAAGAAAACAAAAGGATTAGAAGAATTTCCTACTATAGAAAATAGTTTCATAATGATTAATTTGTGACTTTGTATTTTTTCTTATATTAAATATGATCTTTACTTAATTTGTGATTCATTCATATATTTATGTAGTATAAGAGCAAATCAGGATATTAGACCAGCTTTATTAGGTGTACATTGCTAGGAGTCTGTGGAGGCCATTCGAGTGCAGTGATCTCACTGTCACGTTCAAGAAATCAGTTTGAGATTATTTGAACTTTGTGACGTGGCACATTATCCTCCTTGAAGAAGATGGGCGCACTGTGGTCATAAAGGAATGCACATGGTTGGAAACAATACCCAGGTATGCTCTGGTGTTTAAAAGATGTTCAGTTGGGACTAAATGTGCCAAGAAAATCTCAAGCACACTATTACACCACCACCATCAGCCTGAACCGCAGATGCAAGGCAGAATGGATCAATGGTTTCATGATGTTCATGTCAAGCTCGGACTCTACAATCCAGAAACTGAGACTCAGCAGACCAGGCACTGTTTTTCCAACCACCACACCGCCTTTCTTCTCCAATCTGATGCTTGGTTTGAACTTCAGCAGGTAGTCTCATCCATGTCTACATGCCCAAAGGCACTGATTTGCTGCCATGTGATTGGTTAAATTTGAAAGCAGCTGAAGAGGTGTACTTAATAAAGTGGCTGGAGAGTGTAAGTGAGATAAGATATAGAAACTATAAACATTTGCTTTTTTTATGTTGCTGCTACCAGAATAATATTGCACTTTTAAAACATTCATGAGCACAATGACAATTATCAAGATGCTGTTAAACATCTGCTTGGTATTCCATGTTAAAACATAATTGCATGTTTATCTGATTTCAAGGAAAACAGGTGTGAAGCACATTTTACACTCCGTAAATCCTCACAAGTGTGAAAAAAAGTCTCCAGCAAACCGTAACCACAGCATTTGTATGGCCAGAGGTTTATCCTACTTATCATCCAGCACTTAATAAGCAGCACTAACGGCAAACTAACATGTAAAACAATTCATTTAGACTGAAAAGGGAGAACAGGTGGAGAGACACACGTGTGCATACATTCACGCTGCAGTAGTTAAGCATCAAATTAGATAATCAGTTACATAAAATTCTCAAAGAAAGAAAAGATCGCTAAGAAAATCAATATATTATTGATCAGTTTGCTGCTCCCAAATTCCCTGTGAGGAGCGGCGGACTGGAGACTTACATCTCTTTCCTGTCAAGACCTTTTTTCTTCCCACTCTCGCTCTCTTCCACTCTCCTTCATGTGCTGATGAGAAAGAATTTAGAGTAATTTTTTTGTCCCGATCTTGCCCAGGGAGATTGCATTTGTGTGTTTGTTTGTTATCATGCGCTCACTGCAGCGCAAACAGTTGCGGTGACCTGTGTCTGTGTGACCCAGAGTTACGATATTTTACTTTGGATCAATGCAGATTGCATCATTATGTCAGTGCTAAACAGAGGTCCTGTTAACAGTGGCTATGAGTCAGGATGTCAGCACCAAAGCATTTAGAAATACTGATGGTCAGGGAAAACGTTTCTCCACATATTGTAAGCTAATCACAGCAGATTTGTTACGGGTAGATGACTCCATGGATCTATTAGTGCTCCCTTATACTCCACCCTTCTTCTCTTTAGCTTTCCTGACTCTTCTTATAGTACCTGACTTTGAATGAGAATAAAATTGGCCCCTGGATTTGACTTTCAAAGGGGCACTTGATGTGGTTTGTGTTTGAAGATATTTGTATACATATAGCAGAAGAGATGACAAATGCAGCAGGCTGGATCCACTCTAGATTCAATTCTGGCAGGGCAGGTGCACACACAAGTAATGAATTGATATTCTAAAGGAGCTCAGATTAAATCAAATATTCATCCCTTTAACGCAGTCTCTTTTGTCTACTTTCAACCGGCCTCCGTCCTTTATCATACGCCATCCACCTTGTGTTTCATTCTGTGACTTTAAATCTTTTTCTCACACTTTCAATATCTGGTGCCTTCTGGGGGTTAAAAAATTGTTCTCTCCCACACTGCTAATTAGCTAACGAAATGTTCCTGTTAATTAGCTCGCTTTGCTCTGCGAGACAATGTATTATTTATGTTGAGGCAGGTCCCAGTGGAAAGGACCGATGTTTTTCAAGCCTGCAGCAAGATGCTGTGGCATTATATGACGGTTCTGAGAGTGTTAAATTACTCACAAACAACTCTTAAATGTCACCAATCGGATTACAGTTAAAACACACACACACACACACACACACATTTTCTTTTTGCTAGTGTGTCCAGCGTAAAGAAAGGGAGAGAGAGAAAAGAGGGAGAGAAAGAGAATACATGACTAGTTACAGTTCTCATAATTTAAAATGCATGACAAATTTATTCCAATTATCCAGCTTGGTGATAATGTCTTTGCACTCGTAAACTGGAATAAAACTTGGATGTAATGTGGACTGGAACCATTAAGGCTTTAATGATTCATGGTCTGATGTGCCAAAGTGGGGTGATGTTTTAATACATTTTCAACGAAGCATAAAAGTGTGACGAGTGCATGAGAATTTATTTGGATGTATTTCCAGTGCTTGGAACAGACTCGTGCCTCATGCTGTATGACATACTGCAGATTAGCAGGGAAGCAAATGCTATATCTATTTTATTGAGCATAGAAGCTCCTCCGATTCATCCCGAAGGGAGCATTACCTCGTAAAATTCCTTTCTTTCTTTGTAGCGCCATAATAACTGGTGAGATGAACTAGTGCTCTAGCCCAACATATACCCATAAGAACAAAGCAGAAAGTTGCATGACAGTTGGTTTGTTTGTTTGCCAGTGCATCAATACCTACAGAAGGCTTTAACATTTAAAAATAAACCCACCACTTTATTAGCTACACCTGTTCAACTGCTCATCAACACAAATATCTAATCAACTAAGGAATGTAGACACACTCAAGACAGCCTGCAGAATTCCAAGCCGTGCATCAGAATGAGGTTAGAAAGGTGATTTAAGGTGACTTTGAATGTGAAATGGTTGTTGGTGCCAGATGAGCTGAATAGAAAGTGCTGATATCCAATCATCTCTAAGGCTTACAGAGAATGGTCTGAAAAAGGAAAAATATCCAGTGAGCGACAGTTCACTGGGAAAAAATGTCTTGCTGATGTCAGAAAAGAATGGCCAGACTACTTTGAGCTGTCAGGAAGGCAACAGTGAATAACAACTTGTTACAACCAAGACATGCAGAAGAGCATCTGTGAACACACAACACGCTGAACCTTGAAGCAGATGGGCTACAGCAGCAGAAGAAAACATTCAGTCAGATAAGAACAGGAAACTGATGGGACAGTTCACGGTGGATGGTAGAGTCAGAGCTTGGTATAAACATCATGAAAGCATGGATCCGTCCTGCCTTGCGTCCGTGGTACAGGTTGATGGTGGTGTATTGGTGTGTGGCCCATAGTGTACCCATCTTCTGATGGCTGCTTCCATCAGGATAATGCACCACGTCACAAAACTCAAATCATCTTAAACTGGTTTCTTGTAGACGGTGATGAAGTTATTGTACTTAGGTGGTCAGCACAGTGACCAGATCGCACATCATGATCATGCAGCTGATAAATCTGTGTGATGCTGTTGTGTTAATGGAGATCAAACGCCCTGAGATATTCTTCCAGCACCTTGTTGACGCTGTGCCATGAAGAATGAAGGTAGTTTTGAGGGCAAAAGTGAGTCCAACCTGGTTGTAGCAAAGTATACTTAACAAAGTCACCATTGTACCCAATGGTGATTGTTTTGTGTTATGCAAAGGCTAAATTATTCCATGGTTTTTAATGCCCCAAATATGTTAAATAGGGCATTGGTTTGAAGTTGGTTTCTGCTGTGGATTAGCACTGAGAGTGTATTTCATCCTGTTGTATTCCTCGCTGATATGCCTATTGTGGTTCTATTGGTCAAGCAAACCTTTTACTCTACATCTTCATGATGGAGATTTAGGGGATCGAGGAATCACACAATCAGGATAACTCAAAGTTTCTCGCAGCTTTCACAAAATTGGATTTTTATGCATCTCCTATTGAAAATTATCTACGACATATATAACACACAATCAGCCATTTTGCAAACTGCATCACAGATGTCCTGTGTGGCAACTTACTGGCTGACCTAAGCACATATTCCTCTGCAGAAAAGGAGGAGCGGATTTTATCAAACATTTTTTGACCTTCAAAACAAGAAAAACATACAACTAACAAACCACCACAGAAGAGGTTATTCAGTACAATAAGAGTGCCTTTAGCTTAAAGTATTTCATCAGATGCTGAGCAGTTTCACCAAAGGTAAATGTGGAGTGGAGGAAATACTGTAACACAGGGGCACAGGCAACACATTATGCTTGCGCCCGTGAGCCCTCTCCTCTCTTCACAGGTCACAGGGTCTGCTGCTTTTAAGGGAAGACTGGGGATGTTTTCAGATCTGATATGGTCACTAAGTGTGATCCTCCATCCAGCACATTTGTTCTAACAGTGCTCTCATCTGATTACAGGTTGTGAGCAAATCCATTACAACATGACATATTTTAAATTTGCATTGCTTTCGCTTGCTTTAAACCAATTTTTATTGCCTTTCTCTCACTCACCCACACATAAAACACACCCAAACACTCCCATTCAAACAGTGAAAAACATCCTTCAAAGCTTTGAAGTCCCGTTTCCCTTGCAGCAGTTGCGGCTTAATGTAGGTTGCTTGGAAACAACCCAGAATTTGGCACCTAATTGGAGCGTGCATGTGCTCCATCCAGCGGGCAGGCGGCTGGCGACTCTGTTGTGCAAACTCAGGATAATTAGATAAAGTGAATTCTAGATCACATCTGGCACAGCGGTGGGAGAATCAGCAGCAGAGGGCCGATTGGATCATGTGGAGTGTTGACCGCTGAAAGCCTCAGAGATCTAATGGGTCTGGTTTTTTGTGTGTGGTTGCATGCGGTTGCAAGTATGCTTGCAATTTTATTTGCTTGTGTCCTTATTTATGTACTAGAGATAACATATATGTGTAAATTACTGGTCTATGGCACTTGTCTTCACGTGTGTTGGCTCCCAAAACCGCTCAACTGGCCTTAAGAACACCCAAGGGTGCAGGAGTTTGTGAGGTTTTGTGTTTTTTTTTTAAGGTGGAGTACTGAATACAAAGAGGCTGATGTGTTTAATCACGTCAGTCGATGTCTGAAGTGCTGGAGGCACTATTTCTCCCTGTGGTTTTCTTTGTCTTTGTGTTTAACCTACACAATCTGTGTGTGTGTGTGTGTGTGTGTGTGTGTGTGAGAAAGAGAGAGAGAGAGAGAGCGAGAGAGAGGTAGAAACAAGAGGAGAGAGGAGCTGGCTGGGAAACAATAGTTGAACAACAAATCCAGTGCTGCATGCAGCCTCTCCGGATACCTCTGCTGTCTCTCTGCTGCCGGTCACTGAAGGTAAGACCACTAAGCTGGCTGTCACACTCCTAGAGCCGCACTCCTACAAATTTGGGTGGATCCTATTTATATACCTTATGTGCTGCAAATATAGTTAATCAAACTCTACATTAGACATGCCATAAAAGATTCATTCACTATCACAGCCTGGATGTGCTTTACGCGTATGCTTTTTTACGCAGCTGTATGCGCATCAAAGATGGGCGCGCTCGGAGAGAGTTTGAGTGACACTTGTGCTCACTTCTTTCTCTGTTGCACATCCCCAAGCTCAGGTGTGCATTCCTGTTTTATTGCAGGTCTTTTCTACTCTGCTTGAGCCCAGAAACTGCAAACGGTTGTGATTAGGACATGGTGTGACATGATTTGTAATAGGAGGAAACGTGTTTGTGTTGGCGCCGCTGGATTCGCTAATCAGGCACTGACAGCGAGGCTGGAATGATAGTGGAAGCTTGTGGGAAGAGCGCGTGCACGGGCACACAGGGTTAACAGTGGTGTGAATAACTCTGGAGATGTATGAATATGTGTTTTACAGGTGTGTGCGTTTCTGCCTGTAAGTGTATGATTGACTTGGCCTGTTGTGTTGGACCCTGAGGCTGCTGGCTTATGCTAAAAGTACATGATGACAGATACAATAGACTCTGTGGTAGGTAGGAGGAGGAGGAGGAGGAGGAGGAGGCGAGCTACCACTTTTATTTGACTGAGAAGGAGAGGCGTGCATGTATGTGTGTGAGAAAGATAGAGGGAGAAGGTGTTTAAATGAAAAATGAAGTGGCTACAAAAGACTGTGGGATAATACAAAAGGGGTAGGGGAAAAAAAGGCCAAGTGGGTGGAAAAACATCTGAGAAAGAGCCGGGCAGAGCCAGAGGAGGACACAATAAATAGGAGAAACAGAATGAAACTGAGATGTGTGAGAGAGGCCGAGAGAAGAAGGGCTGGAGGAGGTGAGAATGAGAGAGTGTGACACAAGACGGGGAAAAAGAAAGAGACTGAGACGGTGTGATGCAAACACCCCTCCAGACATCCCCGTCCACTTCCGGTGACACCAGATGAGAAACAGTTTGTACAGTAACAAAAGGTCACCTCAGACTTTGAAAATCACCTCTGAGCTGTTTGGAGAAGGGAAAGGGTGAAGAAGAGGAGTAGGAGGTGTGTTTGAAACATTGCACATTCAGCCAGGTGCAGATAGACAGCAATGCTCTGGCAGAGCAGCGCACACTTGGTTTTGTGTCTCATGTTTCGTATTCTCACACATACACACACACTGGGGCCCATTGTGAGTATATTTATTTGGACAGTGTTGAAGCTCTGATAGGCAGTTCACAATGTCTCACTGCTGCAGGAATGTGCTTCTGACAAATGGATGCTCTACACAAACCGCAGGCCATCGAGAGGATCCTTAACACCACCCTTCCAGACAAGTATGTGACAGATATCTGCTGCCTTAAGAAAACTGGTCCAGAGCGATAAAACAAACGCGCCTAAAACTCCTTGGTTCACTCTCTTTTGAACATGCCTCAGGCTTGGAGCTGAATGGTGGCTTGATCTAGTTTCATGCACAGCTCGCCGCAGTCCCAGCGTTTTTCTTCTTCTTCTTCTTTCTAATAAGGATGGAGAGAACAACAGAGGAGATGGATTTAGGATTTGAGGTGCATGTGCGTTGACCCAGGAACATTAGGGGGTTTCTGTTTTTATCAAAGCAGTCACCAAACAGCTGCCACAGTGTGGTTAAATGAGAGAAAAAAGAAACTGGAGAATATTTATACAAATACCCTCTCTGTGTATTCTCCACTCTCTGTGCCTCTTATTTCTCAGTGCTTCTGAGAAGCCTAAATGGTAAAGCTAACACAAGATTAGCTCCAGCTCACACGGCTGCCTATCATTGGCTGTACAGTGCTTTCAAATCCACACTGTTTGTCTTATCTTTACTGGGGGGATATATTTAGTGAGGAGCTTAGCTTTTAGGAGAGTGGCGCGTGGGGAGGGTAAGAGAGGGTGAACGTGTGTGTGCGTGTGTGAGAGAGGAAGAGTAAGTTTGTGTGCGCGTTTTGGGAGCTGGCGTCAGTAGACGGTGGAAGAGCTTGGCACTCTGCATGCCAAACTCTGTGTGTGTGTGTGTGTGTGGTTGGACAGGTCTATCGTTTTCTACACCCCCCCTTCCCTCCCACCCCCTCACTGCAGTCAGGAATCTGCCCTTTAGTTTATTAAAAGCTGGTGAAACAATGGAGGGGGGTGAGGTTGGGGATGAGGGCAGGTGGGGGGCAGTGAATAGAAAATCATGACGTAAACCTTGGGCATGAGACAGAGCTGGAGCCGATCAGAGAGGAGTGTGATGGAAATGATGAAGAGAAGGCGAGAAGGAGTTATTTATGATCGATCATAAAATAACCTTTCCCTCCACTCTACCTGCCACTTCACCCTAATTCCACCTCCTCCGTCGCCCTGTGACGCAGCTGTTTTCTCAGCATGGCAGTGGGGGCTTTATACCCGAGCTCCCCATTGTGGCTGCAGACAGGCTCATCACTGGACAACAACTGTGCACTCAGCTGCTGCCGGGCATGGGTGATAAAGCAGAGGACCCCTCTGAAGATCTGGCCCATGCGCCATCACACACCAACATCCCAGCAGGAGCACAATAACATCCACGACAACGCCGCATGACACCGCCCTCGTGTACTATATACACATACGTGTGAGGGTTTGTGTGCGCGAGAAGGGATATTTATACTTACACCCCACTGCTAAGAACACAACATTGTAACAAGTGTTGTGCAGTTCTGTTCTACACAACACATAGCATGTACACTGGGGAGGCCGCACTGTGTCACTTTTCAGAACAGATTTTTGAGATGATGTCATTGTTTCCCTGGCACCTCTTAAACAAAAGCCTTCATTATGACTTTTTCTGCACCTCAGATCTTTTAGCTTATTGCTTCAGTGCGTCTGTGTATTTTTTTGCTAAGAATAGGAGAAGTCATTAGAGCGGGTGGATCGCAGCTCTTTTTGTAACTGATTTATCTGTGTTATTTCCAAATAACCGGTTCATCGTTTGGCTTTCTAAGTTGTAAGAAAATGATGAAAACTGTTCCCCTAAAAGTAGTCGAAAAGCTGAAGATGTTCACAGATCCAGCCTGCCTGCGGTTCACTCGTGTATCCCAGACGTGAGTGTGGGGATGCGTCTTTGCCACAGTAGCCTCTAAGAGAGACATCACAGTATCTTCACTTCTTAAGCTTGGAATCATCATCTCATCACTAGCTGAATCCAAAAACTTCAAACCAGACAAACTGTGGTGTGTAAGGAGGTACGGTGTTGTAGTAATGTGGCTTGGATTCCCACGTATTATATATTTAAGCCAGACTAGATCTTTTTACAGATACTAGGCCCTTTTTTTAAATGACCTACCCTTTGGCAGTGCTGCTAAAGTTATGTAAAAAATGAATTTGTTTAATTTGATTTGTTCTGTGACAGATGATATGTCTTTTTATAAGCAATAAACACAGATCTAGCGATAGGCCTGCCTTACAGTACAAATAATACATGCTGTGTAATAATTTCATCTGACTCTGGGCCTCCAGCGTTGGCTCTCTTATTAGTTTTTGAGTACTGGGAATTTCATGTTGGTCAGTTAAAGAGGGAAGAGGACTGATTCGGATTTGGAGGCTATTGTGCCAAAGTACTGAAGTTCAAATTTGTTGTCAAACCTGAGGCAAGTGTACAGACTCTACCAGGTAAGGGTGAAGGCAATTTACCTGGTATAGGAGAGAAAGGTTGGATGTTCAGGTGGAATCTAAAGCTGAAACGATTAGCTCTTTGCTAAATGATCTTATACTCAGTGCTCATCTCAGGCCTGTCAAGCTTTGAATTTCCCCACATGAGTGATGCTTGTAGTAGGAATATTACATTTCAAAGGGTTTAGAGGGTACTGCCGTACTTCAAAAGGCAAAGGTAACATCCATGGTGCCACATTTTCACAACTCTGTCCAGTCAAATAAAAACAGAGTATGCCCCGTGAATTCAGTAGCTTGTAGAAGCACCTTTAGAAGCAATAACTTGAATGAATCCATTTCTATATGACTTTATCAAGATCTCAAACTGTCCTGGAGGAATTCTATCCCACTCGTATTTACAACATTGCTTCAGTTCATTGAGGTTTGTGGGCATTCATTTAAACGCAGCTCTCTTAAGGCCCCACCACAGCATTTCATTTGGGTTGAGGTCTGGACTTTGGGACAGTGATTAATTGAGTCTTACATGAACCGAGCTTTAGCTGTCAGACAGACGGCCTCACGTTTGACTCTAGAATACTTTGGTGTACAGAAGAGTTCACAGTGGACTCAGTGACCCACAACATGTCCACACCTAAGCTGTGGTTAGTTCTACTGGCAACCTCTCCAAATAAGCCACAGTTTCTATATTTGTGAAGTTTTTGAATTGAAATTTTCTAACTGCTAACTCTGCATGGGAACCACGATGTTAGCTTCAGCCTTATGTAAACTATGTAGCCATTAAGATACATATATTCAAGACCTCATTCACACGTTAGCCGTACACATTAAAATGTTAGCTGTAGGCAGTGTTTTAATGACGTGCAGCTAAAATTTATTTCACCAGTAAAATCTGGAATCTCTCTAGAATCTTAATTTACACATTTTGTTTCAAAGATTGCAAAAATGTACAGAAATAGTCAAACTTTTGTGTTTAATTTAGACCTGTCTCTATTAGTGATGCGCTCAGCTGAATACCTCTCCCCAGAACTGCTACTCTATCCACCTCCTCTCGTAATAATGCTGCTACTCTGGACTACTTGTTTTTACCTTAGAGTTGGCAAGGTTGTGATATCTAATTCAGCACCCCCCCCCCCCCCCCTCTTTTCCTGTTGTAGTTCCATCACCAGCACTTTCCCTTCCAACTTCAAACAAAAAA